>OZ023314.1:54968092-55128092 GCA_964007375.1 Ophion obscuratus
CACATGTCTTCAGTAATAACCTCATGGACAGCAACGATCTGTAGCATTCTAGTTATTTATCGCCTGTAACCTAGTAGCTACATGTCTTCAATTATCATCTCGCGAGCAGCAATGAGCAGCATTATTCTAGTTACGTTCCAGCTGTAATCTAGTAACTGCGTGTCTGCAGCTAGCACGCTATGGCCGCCAAAGTGTAGCAGCATTCTGGCTACTTACTGGTTGTGACTTAACAGCTACATGGCCGCCATTGTCATCGCATGAGCAGCGGAGAGTCGTTGTCCAGGACTAGCAACTTACTAAAACACTGTTACTGCTCAGTTCCTGTGTCAAACCCAAACGGGCCACAACTCAAACTATGCTAGTAAGTTCTGGAAACAATGGTATCTTTTGCTGTCCATAACGCAGCAGCCTTCTTCGTCTCTCGGGTAATTTACCTTGTGGTGAATTTCGTTCATGCCCTCCGATGCCTTCGTCGACTGTGGCAAACGCTTCTCCCAACGTGTATTCTCTCGAACAGAGAGAAATAACTTGGACGTGTGTTGTATATCGGAAATCCGATCTGCGATCACATACGGACGGATCGTGTAACAATAACTCGCCACTTGTGACACGCACAGCGCCTGATCGGAAGCTCCGATCGATTGTCGCAGGAACGACTTATTAATCTAGTATGATTTCTGTTTGTTCGAGCCGCCATTTTTTTCTTGTATTCGGTCGGTCGTGGAATGTTTAGGAGTAAACTCGTGTGCAGCTGTGTTTGCGAAAAGATTAAAGTATGTCACGACTGTGGAATAATGAAGATAACACGAATCAATTGACAGGCTTCTCACACTCGTCATTTTGGACATACTCCCAACGCGACCGATTCTTACACACAATCGAGTCGTTTTTTGTCCCTCACCTCTACCCACAAATGACGACAAATATCTGCTCGATCGGTATAGCGAAAACAAATTGAAATTGCGGACAAAAAATGTCTTCTGCACGTGATCACAAATTTTGGTATGCCAGATTTTTTGTTTTCCCAACAGGAAAGACCGTTTACTATACTGGTTCGGGTTTTTAGCGCAAGCTTCAAGGTAACGTCTGCATTTTATAAAATAAACATTTATCAATCATTTTTTTTATTGAATGCGCGAAAAAAGCAATAGGTTGATTTGAAAAATAAATTCCACCTTTCGTTTTGAGTTTTCATTTTAATTTTTAAATGATTATTTCGGAACTGTGTTGTGTTATTCACGCAGGCACAAAGTCGCACGTCCAGGCAAGGGGAGGTGAGGAGCTTTGAATAGTAGTTTCCAAACCGCGTTACTCGGTCACAGGAGACGGGAAAGTTTCCAACTATGCACGATTCTCCTCGGTCGACCGAATACTGCGAGCGTGTTTCGTCGTCAGTCTTCCAGGTCCAGCAATTTTCTATCAGTTGTGCTTGGGTTTTTTTTTCTCATTTATTAACAACGATACTCTATTATGTGCGCAATTTAATTGATAGGAAAAAAGGGAGTCAAGTGCGTGCATCGGCTCACGCATTGGGATGGAAAAACGGGCATGCGCATAATGTTGAATAAAAATTAAATTAATCCCGGAGGAATTTTTCAAGTGCTACTTACCACTTTTCTTACCATGGTAGTGCTACTACCATTTTCCAAGTGCTACTTACTTACACCACTAGGGGCACTCATTTTTTTTCCAAGCACGTATCGAATTTATCAAATGGATAAGTAAATAATATATCTGTATATACGTAGGACAGGCTGTACAAGAAGTGTCTGCGCGCAATGAAGTTCTTCTCGTTGCGTATGTTTTAATAAGCCGTGTGTTCTCGCGCATGTGTTGATGGTAAATAGTCGTATATATGCGACAGGTAGGGTATGAGTAGAAGCATTATCCAGAGACTGACGGTGGTCTGCCGGTGGCAAAACAAAACCGCTGCCAGGTCGCCTGTGAAGAATACAACGCCTGCATTCCTCGTTTCCAACGCCCGCCACCTCTTGCCCCGCGCACCAGCCTTTCCCTTCCGCCCCGTCGTCACCGGCTCTTCCAGTTTTCTGAACTAGCAATCCGGGTACAATGAGAGTCGGTGCCACGATGACTGATTCATCAGGTGATCGTCTCTCTCCTCTTCAAACGCATATCAACGTTTTCATTCCATTTTAAACACTTGATTCTATGTGCCCATTGGTGGTTCACTTTTCTGACCAATGTCCTTTTAACGAATTTAAGCTGTCCTTGACCCCAACCAACTCATGTGAACGTCCCCATTTCATCTTATGCGTTCAACCCTTTGTGCTCGTTAATGTTTTATTTTCCCTATGTATTTTTTTTCAAAGTAATTCAGCTTTAATAAGACGTAAATGGTGCGAAAATGAATCGGAGATTGTTTCCTGGACAATTTAATTCGTTCACAGAAAAATCCAAACAAACCCAAACAAACCAATTCATATAACGTCACTGCTTCAATTAAAACACATCGTTTCTTCTATAGCGGGTAGTAAAAATGCTTGCCATCTAATTGTTTTTTCATAGTCTGATGCTTATCAAAACAGAAGCTGCCTGAAGGTTTTTTTTTAATCCAATATTTGCAACATTCGGTTTCCAGACGATGTTCTTGAAATAAAAAATAGCGAAAACAAAGACTGTGGAGACGCGTTTGAAAGGTGTTTTTCTAAACCAAAAAACGCGACTGGCGTCGCAACCTGGATGGTCTTTCCATCTGGATTTCTCCAACCGGTTTGCATCCTGCGGAATAATCCGACCGAGAATTTGCCACCTTCCGTGCTTCTTCATTTTCTTTTTTCGTCAAGTTTGCAAGCAATATCTGTCGTTCGTGTGACCAATAATATTTTCTCACTTTACACCAACTTGGGCTAGCTGATTGGTAATAAAACATACGTCTGATATCGTAAAAGATCACTCCCCCCCTCCGCTCCTCCAACTTCGTAAGTGCAGTTGCCTAGGTCTGGCTCTCCGCTGACCTAGTGCTATTCCATCACATCATCGGAAGCTAATCATTGGCATAAATATATATCCACACTGCTGGAATCTTACTCATTCACCGTTCTACTTCAATATATATAAACACACACGCGCGCGCGCGCACACACACGTCTTATACACATAAGTCGTCCCAAAACTTACGATAGTTATCTTTGGACTAAGTCGATCAAACAATTATTTTGGAAATTGCCCGATCCAATCCCAAATAAACTACTTGAAGTACAGAGAATCTCGATTAGTCCGGACTACGATCGTCGAAGGGTTTTTTATTATCAAAAACATGAAAATTTTACCCTTACGGTAAAATGTTCGGTGTTTTTGATAAACAAAAAGGGAAAAGCGGTTTTCATTCGCAATACATTGGTGGGTAAACGAATGGCACTTACGGAAAGGGCGTCATCCAGGCCGGTTCGAAGCGTTCTTTTAGGAAAATAATTCGCGATCTAGTTACTGAGATATACGAAGGTTCGAGCAAAAGGTCGACTTTCTGTTGCCCGTTTTATACGTTTATGTGCACTGAGAAAAAAAAACCAATTGAAATTTAAAAATATATTGGTTGATCCAAATAAATGTGCTGCTGCGGAGTGCCACCGATACATGAGGTTGTTACAATACTATAAAATATCGGAGAATGTGATTGATTTAAATAACATATTATTTTATTTGAAAAAGCTCTTCTGTTCTCTGAATATCTACATTATCCTTCAAATGGAATTATATTCTATTGAAATCATTCTACTTACAATCCGTAGATATATAGATGAAATAATTAAGCGATTGCTACAACATTTTTTATTTCGTACAAAAATATTATCAAATAGAATTAATCATTTAATTACTGCATCGAAACGAATATGCCATGGGAGGTAAGTTTTTCAATTTGTTTTAAATCTTAAATAAATAGTGAGCATTAGAAGCATCATCCACGATAATAGTGGAGAAAATATCGGATATCCAATGGAATATCCGTTACTATACGTTTGATCTTAGCTACAGGCCAAGAAGCGATACTCTTTAGAGTTTCTCTGGCGTTCGAGTAGATTTTCGGTTCGCGCTACGCTCACGAAAAACGAGGGCGCGTGCGGCTTCGAGCGGTTGCTCCGAGAACTACGGGTTTCCTCGTACCTATAATATCGGTGGCGCTCGGCCATGATTTGGTTGAATTTTTCAACCAAATGCGCAAGAAACCAATTTTATTTTCGCATAATTTTGTAACAAATTCAGACATTTGTATAATACTTTTCAATCAACATAAAATATTAATATTTTAACGAATAATGTACTTGGAAATCAATATCGGATAGGGTGAAAAAATTAAATGACATATTTACTCAATAGAATTTTTATCTGAATCAAACGAGCGAAATTCAATTTTTCTTGTGTACTCGAATCAACCATATTCATGTTATAAATTGAAACGTTTTTTTTGTTCGTTGCAGAAAATGCATTCAAAACTATATAATTTGTTCACGATAATTTTTTAGATAGTTTCAATTATATATTCTTCTCGGTTAACAATATATCTTTTGAATGAAAAAAAGTCTTTTCATTTTATCACATTATTAAAGTCAATAGCGTTTTGTTTGGAGTTATAAATCCGATTATTTACACTAACAATTTTACAATTCAGTAACGAAATTTCATTCAATACCACCAATGATATTGGATCAATGATTTTTTTCTCAGAGTGCTAGGTGAGTAAACCCGAAAATACTTGAAGTAAGACGCTAGCGCACTAATTTTGCGCCTCCACTTCGGCGCGCGCGTGTGTGCGTGTTTGTGTTCGTATTTTTGTTGGCGACCGACTTAAGGCAGTACGAGCGCGCAATCTTGATTTCTGTAGCTTTTATTCAAATTTTAACCAGGCATTGTTCATATCATTATGCATGTTTGAGTGAAATTTCAGAACAGTCGACTATTTAGATTGGGAGATAATGGGTTTTATAATTGCAAGTTTTCACACTGCAGGCTCTGCATTGCAATTTAGACAGAATAATTTTCCGTAAAAAATATTTGTCCCCTATAATAAGAAGACATATGGCAACACCGCATCGTTCCACGTATCCAATGACCCGCGTAGAAATTCCAGTGGGGCCCACATCAGGGCCCGATCAGGGTGCCTGACTGCCCTGGGAGGGCACTAATAAGGCAGCCTGAAAGGGCCCTACTAGGAAATGTAACGTGGTGTCACATATGGGCCTGACCTGGTTGCCTGATCAGGCCCCTATCAGGTTGCCGGATCAGAAAGAATGCATATAATATTTCAAAAATCCAAAATGGAATGGACCACGTAAGTTAGAGTTTCACTACAATGATTTTGTATCATAATTCGTCATTCCCTGGCCTGCTGAAAGGTTTTTGTTCGCAGAAAATATTTCGCCTACATGGGAATCGAGCCTCGTACCTACCTACCCAAAGCTAGGCACGCTGCCCCTATGCTACCGAATACTTGTAACATCTTGGTCCCAAATATGGCATAAGAGACCAAATTAATTCCTATAATTATTTGTTGTATAACATAAAGTGTATCAATTAGTTAATATCATTGTGACAATTAAATAGGTTTGTCGAATAACATGCTATAGATTTTTGAAACTTAACTTTATATATATATATATATATATATAATAAAAATAATTTTTAAAAATATATATAGTACCTTTTTCTCTCTTCGCCTTACAAAGCTGCCGAAATCTTCTAACACGCATCCGAGTTGCATAACGTTTCTTGTCGTGACAGTCTACAGCACCTTTTTTTAAATAGAATTCAGGAATGCATCGAAATTCCAAAGCTACGATGCTGTGAAATCTAAGTTTCCATGTGAAAAATAAGAGATTATGTGCATCTAGCGACTGCTGAGGCAGGCATAGGGCAAGCCTATTTATGGCCTCATTAGGGAAAGCCTCATCATGGAAAGCCTTAGTAGGGCCTATCGGGGCAAGCCTTGGTAGGGCACTATCGGGGAAACCCTTAGTAGGATCTTATCAGGGACGGCCTTAGTACGACCATTTTAATATAGCCTGACTTAGGGCCTAAATACTTCCGGCCCGATCGGGGCCGGATCAGGATGTCCGTAATCACCCGTATCACACCCCGATCGGGGCCTGATCCTGGCCAGGCTAACCCTAAGAAATTTCTACTCGGGGACATGAGTTTGCGCGACATATTTAAAATAATACTGCAACACAAATTTTCATTTGGAAGTAATTTTTAATCGAACAAAGTTTGTAATTAGTTATAAATGAACCAACACTTTTATTTGTTAGTAAAGATAACATAAACAATATAAAATATTAATATTTATAATGCAAATATTTTTTTATGACAACATTTTTAACTTCAGGAACACGATAATTACTTTTTTCTCGAAATATTGTACAATACTGTTCGGTGGTATTGGCATATGTCTTCTTATTATAGGGGACAAATATTTGTTTACGGAAAATTATTCTGTCTAAATTTCAATGCAGACCCTGCAGTGTTAAATTATTCTGTCTAAATTTTACTGCAGACCCTGCAGTGTTAAAAGTTGCAATTGTAAAGCCCATTATTTCCCAATCTAAATAGTCGACTGTTCTGAAATTTCACTCAAACATGCATGATGATATGAAAAACGTCTGGTTAAAATTTAAACAAAATCTATAGAAAACAAGATTGCGCGCTCTTACTACCTTAACGGGTAGGATTATTATTATGCGTCGATCCGCGGGGCTTTTGGCAATCGGATGTGAATACAAAAAATATGAGAGCAGACGAAAAAAAGATAATTTACCTAGTATGCGGAATATTTCGAGGATGCCTGATAACTTAAACTCAATAATAGAGAGAAAGTCACAAATTTGGCATACGTTTCCACAAAAAGAGCTCGAAGACACTCGTAAAGTTTGTAGGTCATTGACTGAACAGTTTCCTTGTTGTATTCTCTTATAAAATGTAGACAATGCTCCCCTGGTGTACATCCTTTGCACGATTTGTTTAATGTAGACTGTTAAAAAAAAGTTGAAAGAAATTTACGACGCCTAATTATACCGACATAGAAGGGCAATTTTTTTGACAGTCGCTTCCGTTAAAATTCTATTATTTTAAATAATTCAACCATGGTTGATGAGAACAAATAATACGTAAAGTGAGACAAGCACTACATGCAATTAATAGGGAGAAAAACATTTCGTTTGCTGGCTCGGTGCTATCTTTTCCGTACCAGAATCCTGTAACAATCCTATTGTCAATCAAATTTTTGCGAACCTGCTTTTTTTCTGACGACTGTACATCGTGAAGGGAAAAAGCCAGCGCGTGCCTGTAAGAACTTGAGAAACATTCAGACGAAGAGGAGAAAAAAATCTATTCTTTGATAATCGCTCGCGCACGTGTCATTTGTGCTGTACGTGTACGTGCACACATTGCAGATACGTTTCTCGTCGATTTTCAAGGCGTTTACGGCGTTATTCTTCATACAGTTGTGTCCACTGACGCGATGTGGTCGTCGTCGAATCACCGAGCTTCGTTGCTTTGTCCGATAATGCCCATGGAGGATTTATCAAAACCCGTCGCTCAGATTGGCAGACTGAACGGATGGTAAAATTTCGTTGAGAAAATCTCTTTCCTTTTTTTTCTAGGAAGAATCGTTGGTTAGATAAAAGAAGAATTAGTGATAGCTTATCCGACGCGATTAGGTGGGCGGAGCGCATTTTTCCAGTCGCTTGTCACTTCCCCCACTTAATCCGAGCGGCACACCGCATAGGCCGTCTCTCTCCAGCCATCTCGGCTGCGATTCAACTTAAAGCAAAGTAGATAAGGATTATTCAACTTCATTTGGCGATACACCTCATCCGCTCAACTCCAACGATAGTTTCTGTCTCGGAAATGGAAGCGCCAGTGTCACATCGAAACAGTCGATTCGATGTTTCGTTGCGTCAACCGGACAAGACTCACAAGCGGAAATGACGTCAGCAGACTCGAAAGCACCGAGAAAACGTTTTTTTGTTTGTTTCAAGTCTCGATGAATTCCCATCACGTATTATGCGTTATTATCGCGGTATGCCGTTGCCGTGACTCATTCTCTGGACTCTCGGTAACGCGAGAAAAAGAATGGACAGAAATTATTTCATTATTGGGCGCGAATTACCAGGCTAATTAGGTTTAAATCTCTTTCGAGCTTTCCAGAATTCTGAACAACATTTAACTTCTATTGTTTTGTACTCTCTCCTCTGTACTCCGGCAGTATGTTTATGATGTTTTTAGAAAGCGATCGCCAACCAACTCGCGTACCTTCGCTCTCCCACGATACTTTTTATACACGCATTGTCGAAACGTATACAATATTATCGCACTTCGCGATAATCCCCTCCCCCGTGGGAATAAACTCGCGTGCAAAGAGAAGTGGGAATGGGAACGCCGAAAGTGACGTTTCCTATGCATATATACACGCGCTGCTCACGTCTCCCGCGGGTCTACGTAATCCGTCTCGTTACCACCTCCGCATCAATTCCCTACCGATTTACAAATAATCGGATAGTGTTTCTCTTTTTTATTCGTCTCCTCTCTCACTTTCTGACGATTACAAAAAAAACAACTTGTATACATACCTTTCTCGTAGCTATTTTTTTTTATAAAAATGAAGAAAAAAATATATTCCATTTTGGAGTTTGAAAGAAAACCTCCAAGGTTTTATCTCATAATTACGCGATGAATCTGCCGTCTCGTGACATTGAGCGAGTCAAAAACGAAAGACGAAAGAAATCTTTTTTTTCTACTAAATACACTACATCGTCTACTATCGTTGAACGTGCTATTCGGACATGGAATATATGGCCACGAGACGAGATGGACGCTAGAGGTATTCCGTGTTTTCAAGGAGAAACGACACGTTCTCCTTGTTCAGAAGCTGCCAGGCTCATAAAAAAAAAGTCAAGAAAAACGAGATGAATAAACACTACCCACCGCGATATACGAAGGCGTTTAATAATCGAAGCGAAAACGTTATGCAAAAAATAGGGGCAATTAAGTTGTTGAATGTGCGAACTTTGACTGTAATTGAAAAAGCCGGGTTTTTTCGCTAAAGGCCATCGAGCTGTACTTACAGTATGTGCGACAGCACTCTTGTTGCCTCCAACTACAATACGTTGCATAATTTGTTCGACGGACGATTAAGTAGAACTGCAATTGAGACTCGGTCGAACATTTTATGACTTTAATTCCCAAATATATTTATGGGAATACACTGTAGTTGCGTACCGAAATGTCGGTGGAGTATTTGCTAATTCAATGTAAAAGAGTTAGCTCGAATCCGATTCACTTACTTTTTTATAATTTATTTAATTTTTGGCATATCATTGGATATAATACTAACGAGATCTGTAAGATTTAAACGCTCCTGTTCTTTTTAAATTATAACTTCCTCAACTTTATTTTTTAACATGATATAATGCCATTTGGGGACACACAATGTTGTTTCTGCCCGCCGTTTTATTCTTTACACTCACTTCTTGTGTCCGGAGTTAAGGGAAAAGTATTAGCCAATGATATAAATAAATGAAAATTAGTACCAAAATTCGAGCCAGGTATCGTCGTGCGTTGATACTCAAAAATCGAGTTCTCGGGATCCTCAAAAAAGTATACTCAGTCCACGAGCAGAATATATTTGGCCGTTTCTGTACGATTAATTAACATTCGATTCGAGCACGAGTATTAACGAGTCTGAATACGCCGATGGAGCTTGGATCATCAATGTCGTCGAGCGAGGACTTTCCTTCTCACTTTTGGAACCGGCTCTTTCGACATCAAAATATTTTACGCCGTTCAGCTGGAAAAAATTACAAGGTCATCGCGCTTGCGCGCGTGTCCTCGAAATTCTGCTCGGCATCAACGATTCGAACCATTGCGCCGCTATTGATCGATCGGTAAGGTACGTATCGCTCGGCGAGCGTGTACTAGATTACAAACTCGAATGTTGAGAAACTTGTAAGCCACACTTGGAAAGATTTATTTGTTCTCATTTGCACGTCAATGCACTTTTGCATATCACACCTTACTGCTACGCCACCTCGCGGTGCGCGGAGGAGACGAAATTGTGGCCTGCAAGCGGAACCGAGCCTAGTAGTTAAGGGGAGATACCGGAGTAAATGGCGAGAAAAACAGGTAAACTTAGGGAATTTTTATCTTAAAAACTGATGATTCAATTGGATCCGGGTTTTTTTTTAATTGGAAAATATGTACATTGAGGTATGTTTAGGAATTTTTTCAAATAAATTCGTTGACGGGAAGCGATTCAAACGCGATTATCTCGAAACGGTAACACGCGTTTTGACCCGACGACAAAATATCCTCGACAAAATATCCGCGACAAAATATCCGACGACACAATATCCGCAGGATAAAATATCCTCATGACAAAATATCCTCATGACAAAATATCCGCAAGACAAAATATCTGCCGATATTATTGTCGGTAATTAAATCTATGATTAACGTTATTACTCTTAAACTAGGACAACTGGCTTCATGAGACAGTCAATGTTTTTCTCTCTGCTGTGTATGTAGTGCTAATGTTTCTTGAAGGAATGACGTTGTAGTGCTACAGTTTAAAGTGTTTAAAGAAGGGAGCAAAATTATTAATATATGACGGATATGTTTATTCAAAAAAGAGTGTGAATAAAACAAGCATAACTTGGCGTTGTGTTGAGCATAAGAAACGTTCATGTAATATTATTATAGTACATCCTATTATAGTACATACTATTATTATAGTATCCAAGTACAATGACATGGATCATATACAATATTTGCGTGGCATTGCTAACAATATTTTATTAAACTAATATTATATACAAAAACTTTACAATAAAGAAATAAGTGCAATGAAGAAGCTTGTATTATGCCCCCACCCCACTATCTCACACACCCCACAAAGGTGTTTTGCGCGCGACCCCGTTGATGTGGTGGACGAGATTGAGGATTTTGTCTCGCGGATGTTTTGTCATGAGAATATTTTGTCTTTCGGATATTTTATCTTTCGGATATTTTGTCTTTCGGATATTTTGTCCTCGGATATTTTGTCGCGGATATTTTGTCGCGGATATTTTGTCGTCGGGTCAGATGTGACGTAGCCCTCGAAACATAGTCTTCGAAGTCGGTGCCCGATGTATCTCGAAAACGGCATGTCCGATTTTGTCTAAATTTGGATACAATATTCTTCAGTAGTATTTCTCGTTCGCCACATAGGATTTTTTAAATATTTTCATTTTTGACGGAATTGCGACCGTTTTAATTTAACATTCGTTTTTCGTTCACAATTTCCGGCGATTTTGGATTGCATATACATTGCATGAAAAAGCAATGGTTCAATCAAATGATAAACCCATACGTGGTGAACGAGAAAAACTATCGAAGAATATTGTATCTAAATTTGGACAAAATCAGACAAGCCGTTTTAAAGATACATCTGGCACCGACATTGAAAACTATGTTTTGAGATAATCGGGTTAGAATCGCTTCCAGTCATCGAATTTATTTTAAAAAATTCCTAAACATGGCTCAATGGGCATATTTTCCAATTCAAAAAAAAAACCTGGATCCAATCGAAACATTGGTTTTTGAGAAAAAAATTCCCAAACTTTACCTGTTTTTCTCGCCGTTTGCTCAGGTACCTCCCCTTAAAAATGAAATGCGCGAACCTCGTAACAATTTTTATAGCGCTTGAAAATATCTCTTACTTTTTGAACCTCTTAAAATCGGTGTTTTTGTAAATTACGAAAATATGTTTAAATCAGTTGAGTAATTATTTGAAAATATCTCGCACTCTCGTTGAGCCAATAACACACAATTACTTTCAATAGTCGCCACTGCGCGTAAGTCCCCGCGCAGACTCCCCATCCGCAAAAATTCCTTTAGAACCCGTTCTGTTAAATCAGTCTTACGAAGAGTGCGTCACTGCACGTTAGGAAAAATACACAGAATATATGGATCCGGAATAAATTACGCGATCGAGTATATCGCACGCGCAAACGAAATGAATTTTCCCGGAAATTCTTTGGAGGGAATTTTTCATACACAAGCAGTGACGCTACAAGTTTGTAAAACAGAGTATATATGTGAAGAGAGGCTAAAAAAACGTAGGGTGGGGATAAATGTTGGCGATTATTCGAGAAGATAACATCACCACATCACCACGACTCCGATCATGTTTACGCACTCCATCCTGCTCGACGAGATTCAAGCAGGAAGATTTTATAAATGGAAAAAAAACCTCTTTTTTTTGTACATTCGAACCTTGATCTTTGTCCAGAATCGTACAGGAATCGTTCGTTTTTTTCTACCGCCTTGTTATTCCGTATAGTATATATACCACAAGAATACAGAGTTGCTCATCGCATTTTTTTTCTGACATTGGAAGTCGTTAAAAAATTTATGTTTGATCTTGTCTGTCGGGAAGTCAATGTGCAAGAGAATACTACAGTCAGGTGCGTACCTAACAAGCTGGGATTTTTATGTTGCTCTGGCGGTTGAGTCGCCCTAACGATTGAAATAGTAAAATAGTCATGATTGTGGAACGAACTAATTCAATGGTCCAGAACTCCGCGTAGTCTTTCGGGGAAATTTGTTGAGAAAATGCAAAGGTAATAATCGTAATATGTGTTCCCAATCAAAAAGAGGATCGAAAGTGAGCGCGCAGGTGAGTGGTGGCAGAACAGCGAACAGTAAATGAGTAATGATCCGAACGCGCCAAAGTGAAAGCGAATAAGCGGCCGCGCTCGCAAAGTGAAACGATTCGGGAGAGCCCGCGAGGGTTCTTCTCGTTATTTGCAGCGTGTGGCAAATGGTCAGGTGATCAAAATTCACTAGCGCAGTTGGCTGTCCATGATAAGGACGAGCGGCAGCGGCAAAACAAATGAAACTTGATTATACTTATTTGCCAGTTGTTACTCGCATCAATCCGATAAGTGAGAACTGGTGAGTTACTAGAATGTTGAAGCTTCCCGCTGTCCACGAGATGTCACCGTGAGAGACAGTAACTTTGTAGCATGCCGAAAATTAATTTTTAGATCCCTAAAGAACTTTTGGAAACCTGAAGAACCTGGAGAATTATGGGGTACCTAAAAAACATTGGGGTACCCAAAAAACTTTCAGGCACCTTCAATCTGACATTTGATGAGTTCTGAGTCTGAACGGTGTTGCAGGTTCCCATCAAAAGCTGTCATTGCACAGCCAGTAAAAGACAAGTGCAGCATTCCACTTACTTAGTAGCTTTAGTTAAGTGATTTGAGGGGTCAGGCTACTGTGGAAATGACGGACACTCGTTCGTCTCTTGAGGCAATTCAAATTGAAGAGGAAGGTCCAACACATGGTTCAGGAATGGCAGATTAAAGGTAAACTTATATTTAGAACGATAGCATTGCTGGTAAAATTTTAAACGCGTTTCTCATGAAACTAAGCTTTTCCAAACGGTGTAAACGATTTCTCAGCATCTAATTGAAGGAATGATTTGACGTTTGGGATACGTATTGAGTGTAATAGTAATTTAGTCTTGACCGACGTTTTTCTTCTTAATTTCTCAAAAAAATTCAAACATTTTTCTTTCGATAATTGAAACCGGCAACAAAAAAAGGTCGGTCAAGTCATAACCAATATTATTTATTTCAAGAACAATTTTTTTGGATGTTTCAGATCAACCGGTCGGCCAAAATGAAGTACACCGTTGAGCCCCTCACGTTCAAAGGTCCTTCACGAGATTGCTTATAACCTCTTCATTATTGATATATTATTATGACATTTGGTAGACAACTTTGTTAATCAATACAAATAAATGTCCGAACGATTTTTTAATCAGCTTACTTATTCGTTCAAAACTAATTTTTCCAAATAACCCTGATTTTCGGGTCACCTCAGTAGCCAAACGCATAAATCGGCTGTTGGAAAATGCTAAGATAACTAGATAATTACTAAATCGCTCCCTACAAAATGTTACTCTAGGACTCTACTGCAGTATGCTGCAATTCAAACGGTACCATTCAAATAAAACGTATCCCATCAAACAGATCTATCGTCGCTTTGGTTGGTGTGTCGAGAAATTTCGATATCATACTCGACGATATATCAGGTTTTTTTCTTGCCACTTTTAATGATTATTCGCTTAAAATTAATTTGCCTAGTTATTCATTTTTGTAAATGCAAACGAGTAGTCGACGTTAGTAATGACGGATTTGACCTGAATCGCAGTTATGACCCTGACATTATCTATATCGAGGCGATTAAGCTCTCGATGCCCTGGTCGTTCCGCTATCAACCACGCGCTAATACAATTAACTCGCTGTTTTCAATAACCGTGAAATTGGAGGCTGGGTAGATGTTCGTTCCCGGATTAGTCGCTTTCAGGCCGATAATGCTGGTAGTAAAATACGTTGCTTCTTGCGGCAACGTAAGTAACCAGGTATCTTGCCTCTATTTGAGTGATATAAGCGCCAGAAATAGAGCAATTAATCACGATAGGCAAGCGTGAAGTTTACGCAGCGGAAAAGTGGGAAAAGCAGCGTATACGCACTTTCGGTTAAACTTGAAGACGCGTCCGAATTGTAGAAAGATATCCACACACAGAGACGGCTATTCGTTTTCAAATAGGCGCCTGGATAAAAAACTGCAATGCGAAAATTCTAAAATGATTTGGCTAACTTCGATAATGTTAGTTTTAACTCAATCAGAATCAGTCCAATGACCATAAAATCTGTTATGGTCGCGGATACCTAGTCTAATGAGCGCCATGACAGAGAGGGGTAGGCCGAATCAACGAGCCTCCATCTCGATAAGCGAATCAGGTCGAGGCGTCTTACTGATTCTGATCCTCCTTATTAACATAGTACGACTAAAGTGCGTTAAAACCCGATACAAGAGTGCACGTAAACCTTGATTGGCGAAGGTGACCCTCCTTCATTCCGGGCGTCCTTGTGTCGCCTGCTTCTCATTAGATCTCGCTAATATTGCGAGGTTTCACTAATGCGTAGGGGCTCATCATCAGCTATGAAAACAATTTTCGCAAAAACTTTGACTAGAGAAGCGAAGATTAATCCACAAGTTGCACCACGTTTGCTTATCCTCGTGTTGGTAATTATTGTCTCGCGAATGTGTGATAGACGTTGGTGCGGCAATTACGTGCGTGCCGCGTATCTATATAGAATGAGCCATGCACGCGAGCAACAAGCAAGTACCTGATACGAGCACCGCTGCTTTTGTTTGTACAACAAATGGTCATTGTCACGACAGACCACGTGAGGACAAGAAAATATGCGCAGACATGTCGTAAAACTGAAAAATTCGATCGGGCTAGTTGTCATCGCATGAAGGAATGCGCGATAATTGTTATTTTTCCCATCATCTTTTCAGGGGCGGCAGTCGCAATTGGCGTCTTCCTGATAATCATAGCCGCTGTTCTGGCCACGCTGTTCCCAAGAATCATCGACGTTGTAATAAACAAAGAGGTCGCCCTGCGGGATGGTGGTCGGACCTTCGGATGGTGGCGAGCGCCCCCAGTCTCGCCCCAAATGCATGTTTACATTTACAACGTCACGAACGCCGACGAATTTCTCAACAATGGCGACAAACCCGTGCTGCAGGAACTCGGGCCCTACGTTTACGTTCAACACTGGGAGAAGGTCGAGGTTAATTTCAACGGCAACGACACCGTCAGTTACAAGCAACGCAAGGAATTCATCTTCGCCCCCGTAAGAATTCTTTTATCCGCACTCCTATTTGTTTCTTAGCTTACCGGATTTCACATAGCATGTTTTAGTGGCTGAACCGATGCTGCCCTGCTGCAAATTCCCGTACGGGTTTTAGTGTGGGAATGTGTGAGAAAACATGGGGCAGCCAAGGAAAGTGTGGGATCCCGTACGGTTGCCCCACACAGGTTCCCATGCAGGTTCCCGTACAGGAATTTATTTCCTGCGTTCTCCCGTACAGGATCCCGTACAGGATTCAGCTTCCCACGTTGCCCCACACAGGTTTCCATGCAGGTTCCTGTACAGGAATGTCCATCCTGTACAAGAACCTGCATGGGAACCTGTGTGGGGCAACGTGGGAAACTGAATCCTGTACAGGAGAACGCAGGAAATAAATTCCTGTACGGGATCCTGTATGGGGGAACACAGGAAATAAATTCCTGTACGGGAACCTGCATGGGAACCTGTGTAGGGCTACGTGGGAAGCTGAATCCTGTACGGGATCCTGTACGGGAACATGCATGGGAACCTCTGGGGCAACGTGGGAAGCTGAATCCTGTACGGGATCCTGTACCGGAGAATGCAGGAAATAAATTCCTGTACGGGACTCTGTACGGGAAAACGCAGGAAATAAATTCCTAAACAGGAACCTGCATGGGAACCTGTGTGGGGCAATGTGGGTAGCTTAATTTTTGGGACAGCGCTTAATAAGCTAATCACGATTGAATCAAAACAAATGTGAAACTTCTAATTTTTTCGTTTGCATCTACACTTTCGTGAGAAAATAAATCATTAATCATTATTGTCAACGTTTTTTTTGATAATGCTTTATCTCACGTCAAAAGTATTGTTTTTCAACGTGGGTCCCGGCCTCACAAAATGGCGTGAAATATTTAATACACAGTTCTTAGTTAAACTTAATTAAACGTAATATCTTAATGTTTTTTATTAAACTTTTTCATTATTAGGAGTACAACTTTGCAGTGACCGTTTTACTTAGAGAGTCACTGCGGCCGAAGTAGTGGCCCTAGCTCAATAAAAAAAGTGGCATTTTAAACTAGAGGCTCTGCCAATGTCAACAATTTAAAAAAGCTAACGGATACGTGTATGCATTATAAAGTTATTGGCACTCAAACATGGCAACCTACGAGCCGAATTCTCAGCATTTGCGGGAACTGTTCCAAAGACAACAAAGGAAGGGATTTTGCACCGGATTGTGACTGGAGATGAAAAGTGGGTTTACTACGATAATCCTAAACGCCGAAAATCATGGGGACTGCCTGGTCATATTCCGTCATCGACGCCCAAACCGAATATTCACGGATCCAAAGTGATGCTGTGTATCTGGTGGGACCAGTTGGGCGTTGTGTACTATGAGCTGCTCAAACCAACCGAAACCATCACAGGGGAACTCTACCGACCTCAGTTGATGCGCTTGAGTAAGGCACTCAAAGAGAAACGGCCACAATTCAACGAAAGACATGACAAGGTGATGCTGCAGCATGACAATGCCCGACCCCATGTTGCAAATGTCGTGAAAAAGTACTTGGAAACGCTGAAATGGGAGGTTTTATCCCACCCGCCGTACTCTCCAGACATTGCCCCTTCCGACTATCACTTGTCCCGGTCAATGGCACACGATCTGGCTGACCAGCACTTCGGTACTTACGAAGAAGTCAAAAATTGGGTCGATTCCTGGATTGCCACCAAGGACCAAGACTTTTATCGACGCGGGATTCGAATGCTACCTGAAAGATGAGCCGAGGTCGTAGCTAGCGACGGGCAGTACTTTGATTAAAAAATATGTAGCCACTTTTTTATAATAAAGCCTTAAACTTTTGAAAAAAACGGTCACTGCAAAGTTGTACTCCCAATATGTTATAATATCATTTTACGTCTTGCAAAAATGTGTTTACAGAAAATTGCAATATTATTATATGATTAATTTACTATTACAATCGCTATTAATAGAAATACAAGTTCTTTAGCGGTGCAATATATTCATCCTCGTGTACCTTAGTGTGGAAACACACCCTAAAAATGTTGGTAGTGGGGACTGCAATTAAGTTTCTCTTTATCTCAACAATTTTTCGTAACACCGAAATACGGGTTCCTATATGGAAACCCCTACGGGTTCCCGGTACGAAAACACCACGTAGGATCCCGTATAGGAACCCGTACGGGATACCACGTGGAATCCCGTACGGAATCCCATACAGAAACCCTTATGGGTCACCACGTGGGATCCCATACCCGTACGGGTTACTATATGGGTCACTGTACGGGTCTCTGTACGAGTTCCCTGTAGGCAAACACCACATGGGATCCCGTGTGGGATCCCATACAGGTTCCTGTGTGGGAATTTGCAGCAGGGTGGTAAATTACTAAAATCCTGCTCCTACCATTTTTCGCTTGTCCCTAAAACGCCAGGCTGATGTTTGCCAAAGCTTCGCTGTCGCAAATTCAGCTCCCATATGCTTTTAATTCTCGGCACGAGTGCCCTCACGCGGCCTTTTTTCTTCGCCATTGCGGCAGGCGTAGATTGAGAATGTATGTCAGATACCGTCGAGTCGTTACATCACCCAAACCTTTCTTCTGCGAATATCCGAAGCGGAGGCTAAATTAAACATATGTAGCGCGACTACCAAGGCCAGAACGAAAAGTCCTTTCGGCCCGCAAATATGTATTTTCGAAAGAACCGCGAGTGATCATACGGAAAGCAATATGCTTTGATTACCGCGATCAGGGAAGTCACGTATCCAGGATATGATATTGGAGGCGGTAACGGTTCTTCCACTACGAATTATACAAAGCTGTTCCACTTTTGCTAGAAACGCTCCGCCGGTCTCCTTAATTCGAAGATTGTCGAATATGAATCTTACGAATCGTTATTTACTCGTAGAATCGCTTTCGCCCTGCGCTCTTCCGGAGAACAGCCATCGAGCGTATTCTCACTTCCTGCATTTTCGACTCGTTTGTTTCCTATAGTTTTATTGTCGTGCGTATACGACCGCGTGCGGGGGTTAGGCACCTCGGGACTGATAGCCCCCACTTTACGACGTATTCGAGCGTAACTCAAGCACATCCCCCACCCGCTATCGAGAAGACCTCGCTAGAGCTGCCGGAACGTCGATGCTTAATTTAGAAACCTCGATAACTCTGCTTTTCCTTGCTTTCTCCAAATCTTGATTACTGTTACTAATATTTTATCGCGCGACCAGCTACAAGCTATAGCATGTTGAGGTTGGCTGGGTTCCCCCTTGGTGTTTCCGCTTCTTATTCCCAGAATTAAAATCATCGCATGATCGAACGTTGTATCAGCGATATTTCTAGCTTGCTTCTACGTGTTGCACACTCAAACTAGTAGAGAAACTCTAGAGTAAAAACGGCCATCTGATTGAAGGAGTTATCGAGCGGTTCCGAGGACGACCTCGTGGTAGTGCCGAACGTTCCGATGCTCTCGGCGACGAGCCAGTCGAGACACGCGGCACGTTTCCTCAGGCTCGCGATGGCCTCGATAATGGACATACTGAAGATCAAGCCGTTCGTTGAGGTGTCGGTTGGCCAGTTGCTCTGGGGCTACGAGGATCCACTTCTCAAGCTCGCCAAGGACGTTGTGCCCAAAGAGCAGATGTTGCCATACGATCAGTTTGGTCTCTTGTACGGTAAGAACGGCACCGCACCCGATGCTTATACCGTGTTCACGGGACAATACGACGTTACCAAGTACGGAATGATGGACAAGTGGAACGGCAAGAGCGGCCTGGGCCACTGGACAACACCGAGTTGCGACAGTATAATGGGCAGCGACGGTAGCATCTTCCCACCCCATATTACCAAGGAAACGGTCCTCAAAGTCTTCGACAAGGACCTCTGCAGATCCCTGCCGCTCGTCTTCAAGGTCAGTAAGAACTTCCTCGACCCTCACCCGATCCATTCGTGACGATCGAATAACAAGCCCCGTGATTTGCAATCAGGAGGAGGTCATGACGGCTGGTGGAGTTCCCGGCTACAGGTTCGTTCCGCCCAAGGACGTTTTCGCCGCACCGAACAAGATCGCAGCCCAACAGTGCTTCTGTCCCGAAGGGCCACCTTGCGCACCCGAGGGTACCTTCAACGCCTCCCTCTGCCAATACGACTCGCCCATTTTACTCAGCTTTCCCCACTTCTTTCGCGGTAAGTTTTGCCACTGTCGCGTCCACTCCGAGCTTTTGCCAACCTTCGCGTCTATTTGCCGGAAGTGAATAGGGCGTTTCGCAGAAGCACAACCTCTGACCGTTAGCCTGCGTCCCCGTTGTTCTCCTCGCCGTGAGAACTGCTTGCACACCTCCTTCAAATGGACGCACTTTTTCTCTCCGCACCGCACGCGGTCCCGTTTTTCACAATATAATCGAGAGTTAAACGTCCTCGTTGAAGATTACATAAATCTGTACCGCCTCTTTTCACGTGCGGAAAGGTAGCGTTAATCCGCGCCCTGAAAAATTGTGGGATGAGTCACGTTGAACAAGAGTAAATTTCGGGTGACACCGTTGTGATCCACTGTTTCGCAGCGGACCCCGCACTACGAGAGGCCGTAACCGGAGTGTCACCGCCCGAGGAAGAGAAGCACCAGCTCTTTATTGATGTGCAGCCGACCATGGGCACCGCGCTACGCGCCCGTGCTCGCATCCAAATTAATCTCGCGGTTAGCCAGGTCCGAGACATTAAGCAGGTCGCCACCTTTCCCGATATCGTCTTCCCCATCATGTGGTTCGAAGATGTGAGTTCTTTTTCCCCTTGGTGATAAAAAAAAATAGCTTTTCTCCGACGATTAGTGTCGAGGTAGCGGTGATCTTGAAAAAAAAATGGCGCAATTGCAGGGCATCGACGAGCTGCCGAGTCAGGTGACCTCGTTGCTGAAGATGGCGGTTGATGTACCACCGATCGCGCGCGCTGCACTTTCCGGGGCGCTGGGTGCGATGGGTGCAATCGTACTGATAATCGCGCTTATCTGTCTGGCGCGAGCGGCCAAGCGTCAGGAGAAGCTTCACTTGAGCAATCCCTTGCCGTCCAACGCTGCGAACAACAAGGGCAATCTTAATCCGGCCTTCCAGGGCTCGACGAAGTAACTTCCGGAAGTGCTAGCAGGAACAACAAAGTTTGCGCACGATCGGAGATTATTGAGTGAACGAGAAAGAAAAATCGCTTCCATTTCGATATCCCGGGACCACCTCCGAACATTATTTATTTCGTTCTGTTTTATTTTCTCTTGTGTCCTTCGCGATAATCACTGCTCCTTTGGCGAACAGTAAAAAGGTTGACAGCTGCAAGCCGTCTAGGATTTTCACCAGGCGATTCGTGACAATCACACTTTGGTAAACGCTAGGAACGTCCTTCGCCCCAATTTGTTTTTGTAATTTCTGGTGGACGCGCGACTTTCGAACACTTGTCTTCGGAGATCGGGTGCATACAAATCGCTGACGTTGAGAAATGAATGGGGTATTGATAAAGTCGTTTTGTGCCTTTGCGTGTGCTAGATAGATCACGCAGTTCCGAGGAGAAAAGTCCTTACCCATGTTTCTCTCTGATGCACCGTTACTCAGCTGTCGACAAACTAGTAACGACAACAAATCCGGCACGCTAGCCACAGCGTGCGCTAGATTGACCACCACCGATCAATCGATATTTATGCAACAGTGCATCAGACGGAAAAATAATCGCATACTTGCTACTTCAGAATTTCGCGATCTACCTACTTTTACCGACGCGCCATTCGAGATACACTGTATAAGAGGAATATACAAATGAAATGACTCATCTAGGACACTTAATTTTCTTTCATGGTGAATGTGCATACGGTAATCGCGATAGTTAAAAACATTCGAGCAGTTGTACTTCAACGAGACGTTAAGGCAAAAAACGTAACGCACGAATCAAGGATACGGGTTCTTTAAAAATGCAAGTCCGTCCAAACTCGTGTTCATCAATGATGAACCGCAGTACACCGTGTCTCGGGCGTTCGTTTTACCTGTTAGTTAGATATATAAACTCGGCTGTCATTCGTATCGGATATAAGGATTTGGTGTTATTTTTCGAGTACCTATCTCTCTTTCTAATCCGCACAGGGAGAAAACCTAGTCCCGATATTTCAAAATTGAAAAAGAAAAATATTAATAATACGCCCAAAATGATACGGGTGGAATAATTGGGACTTGGGTCCAGGCTCCACCAACGATTTGTAATTATATATCAATGTAACCATTGTATTCTTCCGTGTATATGTTTTTTAATAAAGTTCTTTTTAGTGATCCTTCCCCTTCTCCTCTCCCCACCTGAGTCACTTCCCCCGTAGAAGGTAAAAATAACTAGGTAAACGTTACTTTTGTACAATATTAAAAATCGAAAGATACCAAACTGTTGTATTTCTATTCAAGATATGTCTCGATCGACAACAATTCAACCAATAGAGTCAGCTCAATTCTCGCAATGGCGACAAATGGAACATCTGGATTTTTAAATAACGTTTGCGAAAAAACGATGTCTGTTCACGAGTGTAAAAAAAACTACGCCATGTCATTAAGCCGCTACATCTATGTAAGTCGCCGAAAAATGAGACATTTTCGAGAATGCAGAAAAAACAATCAAATGCGGTCTGTACAGTTCATTTTACATGTGTTGATGGATACAAAAAAAAACTAAAAAATGGCGGCTTAGCCGTAGTTACACTATAAGAGCGTTTTTTAGGTGCTCTGCGGGAGGACGCAGAAACTTTATGGAACAGCACCTACAACAACAAAAAAATAGATTACCATCATTCACATTAGTTTTGCTAGAGATGTATACACGATTATTAAAAATATGGTTTTTTTTGCAAAATGGCATTATTTTGAATCAAACTTTTTTGCAAACTGGCATCATTTTTAATGAAACTTTTTTTGCTAAGAAATCGGCCTCGACTTGTTTATAAAAACGAGAATTGTTTATAAATCATAAAAATCGTGTGTACTTCCGTAGAGAATCTATCTAAGAAGCTACAGTTAATATTTGAAACCAATCGAATGAAAACCACCGAATTATGCGATCTTCTAATTTCAAAAAACGTGGTTCCGAGAAAGACGGGTTGGAAGTTTCAAAACTAATTCAGGAGCGATTCTCCACACGACGGAATTGAAGCTCTCATTTGAATTCTACGTGTACCCACCGAGGCATTTTGATAGTGGGTCTTCAGTTGTTAGGTCGTTGTTTATTTTTTGTATAACGACCGGACTAAACGACTCTAAATTGCTACTTTCACTATCTAGGCTCTTTCGTGCGTTCCGGGGACCGCTACGGAAAGTAGGCTCTAAAAATGTTTCAAACATTTTTTCGCGTATATTTCTTTTTTTGTGTGTCATTCTTGTGATATTTATACTTCATTTAAGACACTGAGCAAAAACACGATTAACATTTATTTCTACCTAGATGTAACACCTTAATGTTGACAATGAAAATGATCGTAATTTCCCAATATTCTGAGAAATTCATGAAGTCGTGCTCGCGTATTCTTGATTCAGGGTCAAGTGTTATCATTCCTTGGGAGAATCTCGAATGTTAAAGGGGAAAAATTCAAGAGAAAAAGAAAAGAAGGGATTGTGTACTTGCCACACGCTCTGTAATAAGCTCTCTTGAGCCACTGGTAAATCGGAGATTAGGCACACAGAAAAAAGGCGGGGAAATCGATTGATGTCCGTGACAGGCAGAAAAACACGGATTGCCTCACGAGGTCGTCATGTGATACCGAACCATTCGACATTCCAGACCAAACCCAATAACATTTTCGATTTTTTATTCAATTATTTTTTCTATATATTCAAATCGTATATGACACTTTGCTCTACAATATTCAACAACAACAACAACAACAACAACAACAACAACAACAACAACAATAATAATAATAATAACAGCCACAATGATTCTCGCACTCATACTCACGGGGGGAAGGAGGTGATAAATTAATAACGAGCGACAAATTAAAATTAGTGCAGTCTTGGCAACCAAAATATCATCGCTGCTTTAGCTGTATGAACAATGATGCACCGGTTACGTTCCACTATTACCGTAGACGCGTAATGTTGAATCAGATAGTTCGCAAACTGTTGCGATTGGTCGAAATTTTAGACGAATACACGATCTCGTGGTAACCGGTGTTGTTCTGTTACAGGTTCGTATGCCAGGCACTGCTCTTCCATATAAAGTTTCGTGCACTTTGGGTTTGATACTTGACGCATTTTTTTCAGAATTGGATAAAATTATTGCAGGAATGCAAAGACAAGTTAAAGTTCCCTTGTAAACTCGAGGATAACATTATTCCCAAAGATCGTCGCGACGTTTTGATACAATAATAAGTTCGATAGTGAATTTCTGACGAGTCTCTGAGAATACAACTGGTCGGCATATTGCTTCTGCACTCGACAGGTCACGTGGGTGTCCCTGCTACAGATGAGGTCATCATTGACATTTAAAATGCCACTAGTGTCCTTTCTCAATCGGTAAAAGCGGATTCTGACCGGAAGCATTTCTTCTCAGAGCCTCGTGACGTTCGCTGCTGCTGCGCTTGAGTATACAAACGACGCTGCAGATGGAGCAAAGAATTCCGAGCAGGCTGATCCACTTGAAGGCAGCTTCAACAGCCGCAGCGGTGAAGTAAGCGTGATAAAAAAGGTTTTGCAGCGATTCTGGCACCTCGTCCATTTTGATCTCGACCCAGACGAGGGGTAGGATCGCGCCGTCCTTAAGGTTGCCCAAGAAGGGTACGCCTACAGCTTTGCGCACTTCAACATTCACCTGAAATCGGGAGTAACCGGCTACCGGTACGCCCAAACGCTGCAAACGAAATAAAAACCATTATTAAGAGCTTGGCCCAATTTCCCCTTTGCCTTCCCTCCATTACTTGCCGACTGGGATGAGACAAACGACGGCCTACCGGATGTATCTCGACGACGGACTCGTGATCCTCAGATCGGGGATTCAGTCCCTCGAATGACTCGAGAAGCTTCCGGTCAGCGCCGTAAAAGTGCGGAAACGAGACCAAAAATGGCAGGTTCATGCTGCATATGGAACTGTTGAAGATACCGGCTGGGGGACAACTTCTCGCCGAGCCGTCTAGGCTAGGCGCGCAGTAGCAATTGTCCTTGGTTGCTGTCGACGTGAAAGTGTCAGCAGGTGGTTTGTACCTGAGCAATTATATAATACAATTATTGTATTAGACAGGTTATATATACAATGAAAAATGGCCTGGCCTTACTAAATACGTCCTTGGGGGATACCAACAAATTATTCATTCAATAGAACCAACGAATATTAGGAATAATCAAATATTCTGGTATCTCACCTCAACGTTTCGTTAGCGACCTATGATGTCAATTAGCAATTGGCTTTATTCGAGAGAGTTTTTGTCTTGTACAAGGTTTTCGCTGATAAGAGCTCCCCGTGTTCTATACGAGACTCCCAACGTCGGGTCATTGCCGCCGATACCAAATATTTTAACAGTAAGTGCTACTAGACCCTCGCCGGTACGGCCCTGTGACCTTGCCAAGAAAAAAGTTTAGGGTAGGGGTAACGTAAGCCCAAGCACCGCCGGTTTCCCTCACATGGGGAGGCCACGACGTTCGGATCAGGAATTTTCTTCAAACCTTATATACTTTTAGTAGTCCATTAGGACAACGTAATGTGCAAGTAGCAATGCGTGCTACTTAGATCTTTTCGAGAAAATCGCAAGAGGAGCCTTACGCAACCAATATCTACCGGTGCGTAGCGACACTGAGCACGAGACGGCGGCGGTCACGTGGTTAACGTGCAATGTCCGTAATTGCTGGATCGCTGGATCGAGTCCCGTACATGTGATTTTTTTTCCAACACTGGTCATATTCTTTCATATATATTACAATTAAAAGGTAATTTAATGAAAAAATACGTGTATTTGCATGAATCTTTATCGAATTTCCAATGTTATTTGGTTGTTTACTAATTTGTATTATTACAACAGCTATTATATTTATAATTATCGACAAGTAAACGACCAAACGAATGAAGTTTTCCTCAACGTGTATGCCTGTCGAAATTTGCGAAATCCCTTATACCTGAAAGCGGGTTACGTACCCGAAACTGTTGTGCACGCTTCGACCTGCAGACACAGATTTGAAAGGATGGGGCACTGTGAGGAAAACTTTATTCGTTTAGTCGTTTACTTGTCGATAATTATAAATATAATAGCTGTTGTAATAACAAAAATTAGTAAACAGCCAAATAACATTGGGAATTCGATAAAGATTCATGCAAATACACATATTTTTTCTATATACTACCTTTCAATTGTAATATATATGAAAGAATATGACCAGTGTTGGAAAAAAAAATCACATGAGCGGGACTCGATCCAGCGATCGAGCGATTACGGACATTGAACGTTAACCACTTGACCGCCGCCGTCTCGTGCTCAGTGTCGTTACGCACCGGTAGATATTGGTTGCGTAAGACTCCTCTTGCGATTTTCTCCGAAACACCTAAGTAGTACGCCTGGCTACTTGCACATTATGTTATCCTAATGGACTACTAAAAGTATACAAGGTTTGAAGAAAATCCCTGAACCGAACGTCGTGGCCTCCCCTTGTCAGTTTGTTTACTAACAGCAGAACGATCAATTCGAAAGCGAGCGCGAACGACCCATCGTTGGGGTTTAGGTAGGTGAAAACCCACTTTCTGAGCATTATAGATTTTTTTCATAGAAAAGATATTCGGTGGGTGACAAAAAACGGATTCGCAAATTGTCGATTTATTTAGCATTCTTCAAATGGCGAAATTAATATCTTATTTTTACCCTCGAAATTTCGGATATTTTTTTCGAAAACTATGTCATTTTAACTGGAAAATATCGTTTTATTTTTCTGTTAAAACGAAAAACTATGGGAGATATGATTTTTCGCACGTTCTAGTGTGGCACGTCAAAAATGTTACACTATGACATAGTCGAATAAGTGACCGGCCCGAACGTCCTATCATTGGAGCTTACGGATATTGAATACCACGTTGGAGTTCTAGAGTTAATTATAATACGATATTTTATTATTATTATGGTATTATTAACGACGGAACATTTTTTATAATTTCTCAAACATCTCATGAAATTAATCCAGTTACACATGTATAAAGACGTGTGGTATTGGCCCAGTTCGAGCGCTCGGCGGAACCATCAAATGGCTCGACGCATGACCCACAAGGCGTTGATTGTTCCTCGAGCTGTTGGAACTTAAAACGTAGGGTAAGGGATTGAGGGGTCGGCATAAGTTTCAAATGTTTATAATACGATTTTTTTATTTCGTATTTTTATAGCCTAGAGTCTTAACTTTTAGTGGCAACCACGATTTTGTAAAAAAAATCCGACTCTTTTATTATAAAGGGCCGGATTGCCCACTGCGCTACGGCGGACCACCTCGCTACTCCCCAGGTAGAAATTGTGTTTGGAATCCTATAGGATTCCCCTACTTCTCCCTACTCCCTGATAGGGATCCAACGGTACACCCCATTGGATCCCTATCAGGAAACGTCACGCTCATACATTGGATTCCAAGAGGGACTCCCCATCGGGATCCAAAAGGGATTCCCATCGGGATCCATAAGGGATTCCCATCGGGATCCAGTAGGGATTCCTATCGGGATTCCATAGGGATTCCATAGGGATTCCCTATTAGGATCCAATAGGGATTTCCCATCGGAATCCAATGTAAGAATCTTAAAGCTTCCCCGCAGTATTGAACGGAATCCGATACGATGCTTGATCGATCATATCACATTCTGTAAGCCCAAAATGCTACAAAAAATAAAAGCATCGATACACTAAAGAGATCAATTTATTGTTTACAAAGGAGTACATATCGAATACCACAATATACTTATTTTGTTTTTTTTTAAATTGTTTACCCATACTGAATATTTATAGTGCTTTGTATAGTATTCTTCGAATACTTATATCTTATATCTATATCTTCGAGTACTTTTTATACTTTATGAACTTTTAAAAAATACTTTAAATACTTCTTATGCTGTAACGTAGTTTTTATACACTTTTTATACTATTATTAAGCAAAAATACTTGTGCAGTTATGGGCGGGATATCCTTTGAATACTTTTCATATTATATAAAATTTAAACACTTTAATAAGGTTGATGCTTGCATCATTGGAATGTAACAAACATTAATGCGTGTTTGGAGTAAATAAATTTTACGATCGCGATTGCGCAGTAACTCGATCGTCGCGCGCTTTTCAACGACGACACGAATATATATGTACCCTGCGCCGCTTATGTTCTATCGCCCGACGTCTTTCTTTTGTCGGAGGCGATTTTCTGAATCCTTATTGGATCCCGATAGGGAATTCCTATTGGCTCCCGACACGGAATCCCTGTTAGATCCCGATGGGGAATCCCTATTGGATCCCGATGAAAAATCCACCGGGTCGGGTGGAAATTGATGTTACGGGCTACAAACTTGAGCGAATGTGTAATAGATATCATGTTTATAAAAATATGATTTCATACTTACATTTAATTTTCTTTTAAAACCTCATTTAAGCCGCTCTAACAAAACTCCACACCCACAGCGATAAACCGCAGACGCCAATCGTAACCCGATTGCCGTCACGTCCAAAACAAATTTTTATGCGCACAAGTATTAAAAATTCAAAAAGTGTGCATATTAAAATTTATAACAAGCTTTTTTATTCGTATAAAAAATACTAGCCCATAACAAACTATAAATATACAATATGGGTAAGCACTAAAGTAAAGAAGTTACTAAAGAATATAATTATATATTGTATTATTCGATATCCTAACAAATTCCTAGAAACACGTTGGTGCATCTTGAAACTCCTAAGCAAATCTGTGCACGGGACCATCAAAGAATAATTTTTTACAGAGCGTCGCGAAATCCTGTTTTATATAATTTCTAGTAAAAAATTCTCAAACCACGTTAATCTGGAAACAGCCCAGGATCCATTTGGATTCCAATGTGGTCTCCCTACCTGGGGTGTCCATATCAAATCCCCATAAGGATCTGGTAGAACCTGGGGAATCCCCAACAAATCTATTTGGATTCCAGTGTAGACTCCTTACTTGGGGCGTCCCTATCAAATCCCCATAGGGATCTGGTAGGATCTGGGGAGTCCCCAAAAAATTTCTGCATGGGGATCTCACCACACTTTTTTCTTTGGCGTTTGTCTCGAAACTTTTTTTACGAAATGATGTGGGTCATATCTCAAAATGCATTCATTCGATTTACTTAAATTTTTGACAGAGCGTAGTTTATAATATTGTCTATCGTATGACCCTATGTTTTTCTATATGCCTATGCATTTTTTAATAACAAATCATTTTTTTTCTCAGACATGTACATTTTTACTGCTTGCCATTTACGGGATTGTCAACATTTTTTTAAGTATCCGTCATACGAAAGTTTTACTAGTGTATTCCACGTACGTGTTTATTTCAGATCATCTTAGTTGCCAGCAGTATCCACACCGTATGGCCATGCAGCAGCGGCGGCACTTTTAAAAAATAATAATAACTACATAGTTTATCAATATTTTTTTCCTAAAAACAACATTTAAGCTTGGCAAGTGTTTGTATCAATTGTGTGTGAAATCCCGACCCTGTCATCGGAATACTCTCATAAGGTAAAAAAACATTGAAAATCGACCTGTTTTTTAAGCCCTAGCTTACACAAACCCGTTACTATTGATCAATAATAATACTGATGATATAATATTATTAGTATAAATAATATTACATTATACGATTCAGTACGGTGAGAAAAAGAAGTTCTGTAAATCGGTGCAACTCGCACGAAAAAAATACTCCGCCGCACTAAATCATAAAATTATATAGACGAGGAACGGAGCAGGTAGGGGCGGGGTGCTGGAACGACTAAAGGTAGGATCGCTATCCTTCTTTTCTCGCACTTTTGTTGCAGTTCGGTAGCAAACAAACCGCCTAAGGCACTGGCTGCTCAATTTGCCGTACGAGAAATACGCAGCGACGAGTTATCGATTTTTCGCTCCAACTAATTGGCGTCAAGAAGCAGTCCGAAGTCTGACAATTGTTGAATTATCATGCGGACTAATTGAATCAATATTCACAGATAAATAAAGTATGACTATACATTATTAGTGCAGTCGTGCTGTATGTTAGAATCAAGTTTGCCTAAAAATCGGAGTGTAGGGGTTTTTTTAGGTGATGAAAGGGGATGGGGGTGGATTAATGCCAACTACAACCCCCACGAGATCGGCGCCGGGAGACAAAATGTTCAGAAAAATCCGGGTGTTATTTTTGTCCACAGCGTCGAAGTCGTGGAAGTTCATTTTGGGGGCGAAATAGTGGGGTGAAATTTTAAGAAAATCAGTTTTCATTCGAAAACTTTTCAGGACAAATTCATACATTTTTTGTTCAAATGGGAACGTTGTAGCCCTGGAAAAGACGCGTCAATCGAGTATTTGATCATCCCTCTCCAATAATATCTTCACCCCCAAAAAAATTGTTGAAGTATAAACAAAAAAATGTTTATTGAATAACTCAAAAACAGTATATTTCCCGGGGATGGTTTAAATGTACGAAATGTAGAAAATAATTTTCTCTATATTTTTGTTCCTATGGACCACACTTAAATTTTGCTTTTTCGAACCCCTATCAGGGATTGAAAATTCGAAATGAAATTCTGATAAAAATATTGACCAAAAGTAAAGAGATACGAGTTTGGCGCTGTGGATAAAAATGTAGCTGAGGGTTCAAGCTACAAATTTTCCACGGCGGCGAATTCGTGCGGTCAATAGTTTTCCCAGAATTTCATTTTGAATTTTCAACCCCTGAGAGGGGTTGGAAAATCAAAATTCAAGGGTGGTCCATAAAAACGAAAAAATAGAGAAAATTATACTCTACATTTTGTACATTTGAACCATACCCGAAAAATGGATTGTTTTTTAGTTATTCAATAAACCATTTTTTTGGTATTTTAAACATTTTTTTGGGGGTGAACATATTATCGGAGGGTGATGATCAAATACTCGATCGACGCGTCTTTTCAAGGGCTACAACTTTCCCATTTGAACAAAAAGTCTACGATTTTTTCTAATGAGTTATTGAATGAAAACTGATGTTTCAAAATTTCACCCCAGCTTTGCACCCCCAAAAAGGAACTTCCACGACTTCGGCGCTGTTGACAAAACTAAAGCCCGGATTTTTCTCACGGCGCCGACCTCGTAGGGGTTTTAGTTTGGCATTAATCCACCCCCATCTCCTTTCATCCCTTAAAAAAAACTCTACACTCCGATTTTTAGGCGAACTTGGATTTAGCAGCCGCGGCACCTACGAAATCGCCTGTCAAACAACTAGTCTTCTTCTAATTTTCTCCGATTCCGGGGTTTTTCAGCGACAGCATGACTGTACTATATAACGTCGTACAATTTGAAAACAATTCGGATAGCGTGTGGGCAGTGGCCTGGATAATTAAGAGATATAAATGGTTGACGGCAACAGCTGATTTTCACGACACATGAAGTATCAACTTCTCTTAACGAAATATCGTTTACAGACCTTTGAGTTTTGCGCATCAAGTCTAATTTTTACTGCGGTGAAAATGTGTAATTTCGTCCCAAATAAGCACCATTTGCGGGAAGTGTGGATTTTCTGTTTCAATTGGAAGAAAAGTGCAGCTGAACCCCACCGAATGCTTGTGGGACCATCACGGGAGACTTCTACAGGCAACAATTGATCCGTTTAAAGCGAGCTATAGCCGAAAAACGTCCAGAATATGCTACCAGACACGAGTCCATAATCTTTCAACATGACAACGCTCGGCCTCACATTGCGATTGTGGTTAAAAACTATTTGGAAAATAGCGGGTGGGAAATTCTGGCTCACCCGCCTTATAGCCCAGACCTTGCCCCTTCCGACTACCATTTGTTTCGATCGGTGCAGAACGCTTCGGCTGGAATACGCTTCTCGTCACAACAGGGTATCAAAAATTGGCTCGATTCATTCTTGGCTTCAAAAGATGAACGCTTCTTCCGCGACGGAATTTACAAATTACCAGAAAGATGGGGAAAAGTACTGGCTAGCGATGAACAATATTTTGATTAATGTATTAATTCATTTTATAATTCAAATAAGTGCGTATGTTAAGCAAAAAAACGAACCGTATTAATTTATACACCCAATACTTCAGTATAGTAAAGAAAATTATATATAAATTTTCTGTACTACTTTTCTTTACTTAAAGAAAATTATATATAAATTATTAACCCTTCGACGGCGCACGAGGTCATTCTGACCGAAACTATAATATTTTTAATTCAACCCATCTGCAGTCTCGAAGATCAATAAATTTGACACAAAAAACCTTGTATTTATATATACATAAAACTTGAAAAAAGTCGATAATTATAACCTTATTGTCGGATGATTAACTTACTTCAACGTTGGCACTCCTCGCACGTTTCCCGAACCCTGATACTCCAGGGTTATAGCTCTGCACATGTCTCGCGTGTAGACCTTTAGCTTTGAATTTTGATTTCGGAGTGAGTCAGTCGAGAATATGGTACCGTCGGTACCCTCGATCCTGTCGCATCTCTCGTCACCCCACATCCCGAGGTTCTTGACCCCGTTGATGTTTTCGATCACGCCCACGTCGTTTATATCATCTTTGCCGGACTTGATCGTTATGCGATCGTGCGATACTCCGCTTTTCTAGAGGGTCAAGCACCAAACTACTCAATATTGGTAGGGCCTTGATTTGTTTTTAAAGGCGCATTCAGATAAGTAATTTGAAAAAAAAAGTTAATAAAAAAAATGTCAACATACGATAGCCAGCATGCCGAATTTGTCGAAAGGCAGATTAGCCTGCCACGAGATGAGGGACTTGGCCGTGTCGAAGATCTTGTCGTCGTAGCCCCATATAAAGCCCCCGGCCTCGACTTCGACAAACGTCTTGGACTGCATTGTCGTGAGGAAGGCGGTCAGTCCAACCTGGGTGACGAAGCTCATGTCGCGGGCGAAAGCCATCGCCGCAAAGAGAGGCACGTTAGGGACCGTGACGTTCTCATCATCCGGGTTGCCACCTTCCCACTGGAACGATCTCTTCTCCTGATAGGTTATCGTCCCGTCCTCGTTGAAGCTTGGATTCAATCTCGTCATGGTCTCCCGGTAGTTGTAGGGCCCGAGCTCGCGTATCGTTAACTTGTCGGCACGTCCGGCCTGGAATTCCTCTACGTTCGTGTAGTTGAAGACCCTTATGCGATAGGCCAAACGCATCGGCGGACGCTGCCACCGATCGTACATGGGACTGCCTTCCCTTATAACAAGATTCGAGACGATCGTGTAATGAAACGCGTCGGTGCACCAGAATACGACGAAGGTCGCAACGCTCCCAAGGGCAAGGACGAAGACCGCTCCGATCGTCCAGATCTTGGAGCGCAAGAGGCAGCGCCGATCGCCGATTGTACATTTATCACCGTTTTCGCCAACCCGCGTCATATTTTTTTCTTTTTGTTCTTCTTGAGAGGGGATATCGGAGCTAGAGAATGACCAAAGTGGTCGTGTGGTTTCCGGCCGACTGACTCGTTCCAGTAACACGTAGTCGAATATAAAATATACTCCGGGTCTCGTACGACGTTTTTTCCTTCTTCTTTTTTTCGCGTCTGCCTTTCAGTACACTCGGTAGAGATAACCTCCTTGCCAGGATGACCCCTCGCGACCAACACCTCCGATATGTCAGAGTTAGGACATACCGCCTCTCTCTCTCTCTCTCTCTCTCCCTTCCTCTCGCTCTCTCGCTCCCTTCTGTTTTCTTTTTTCTCTGGCGTTTTTTCTCGTCTGTGTTTATAAGATAAGCGCCTCTTACGATTCGGCCCTAATCACGTCATATTATAATGTAGCCGAGCTCCGAAACATCATGTTATCCGATTTACATGTACGCGCGCGCCCCATCGGCCTCTTGCGTGTATGACGCGATTCTCATTCATCGCACAGCCACAAATATCGCACTCTTCCTTCGCTCGCTGTGCGAAAATCGTTGAAAACGATTTCTTTTTTCGTTCGAACGTCTCGAAAATTTCAATCTAGATCGATGACTCTGAACGAGTCTTTGCAAGCGTCGTGTATATATCCGCCGCTGGGGCATCATCCCCAGGCGTGGTTCTGGAACAGGGTCCCGCGTAGCAGAACTGCTCTCTTCGGGGACACGCCGGTGATAGCCAACAGATTTCTCCATAGCCCTTTGTTCATCGCTATTGGGTAGATAGAAGATGGTTATGTATGCCTGTCAAGACTAGGCAGCATAGACCACGCTCGGATGTCGATCTTTACCTACAATAAATATCGCCTGTTGGCTTGTCCGGAGAGTTCGTGCTAATTTTTCAATGTGCCACCTATAGAAAATCGATCCGAACTTTCTAGACAACCCAATATATGTACATTAGTCATACAAATTAAAGGATCCAATAAAAATTCTAAATTTTTTGGTGAATATCAAAAGGCTATAACTTGGCGAAAAATGGTCGTAGAGCAATTTAAAAAAGCACATTCATACTCAAAATCTCTAGTTTTGAGACCCAGACATCAAATATTTTCATCGTTTACCGTTTCTTAGTAAGCTTAAAAGATCAGCGCATTTTTTTTTTCAATTCTTGCTTGCCTTTCTAAAGGTCCACGGGCTTGAATAATTATTTTCCAGCAGTTTTGGCCTAAACCTCGTTTAGTTTGATTCTTCCTGATTAATTTGAGCGGTTCACAAGCTTTGTACGATGATTTTTCGTTGTTATCGTCGCTCAAGGAAAAGTGACCTTTTGAGCTTTGACAATTCATTACTCGGAAACTAACGATCGTACAAACAAAATAAGGAGGGTTTTGAAAACTTCAAAGTATCCTCTACAAGGCGTCATTATTGTTTTTCGATAAACAATTTTTTTATGCAAGAATCTTGATTCCAAAAACGTAAAAAATTGTTTTTCGAGGAAATTTTTCTAAACGTGAGATAACTTTATAAATAATGGATAGACGAAGGATATTATTGGTTTATTTTCTAACCTCAAAGTATCCCAAAGAAACCCTCAAGAATTCAAACTGCTGCCATTTTTCTTTCATTGTGATCCGAATGATTGAAATTGACACTTTTGCTCAAAGTCAATTAAAGGATAAATCTTGCATCTTTTATTCGTTTTTTTAAAGGATAATATTTATTCCGCAAACATCAACTTTTGTTTTCATAAAAAAATGTGAAATATCGAAAAACAAAATTCCAATTTTTCTAATACCAAAAAGAAATCGCAATTTTTTTTATGCTATGCACACTGCTACACCATCGTCCAAAAAATCATTCGCTTTTTCACGGGTGGTTCCACCTTGTTTTTAATTGTTAAATTCAAATTAATTGCAAAAAGCTGTATACCCCCCCCCCCCCCCCCCCCATTAATTGCCGTGTCCTCTTCCACAAAACTCGAATACTTACTTACTAAGTTTTCTGACGCACAAATGTTTCCAAAAATGTTCGATTTTTTTTTATATTTACCACCCTAGACATTCATAAAAAAAATCATTCGTTTGTTTCGTTGGTTGTTTTCACCTTGTTTTTAATTATGAATTCAAAAATTAATTGCAAGAAGTTGTATACCCCCCAATCAATCGCTGCATTGTCTTCAAATATCTCGAATACTTACTGACAAGGGGAGACCACGACGTTCGGATCAGGGATTTTCTTCAAACCTTGTATACTTTTAGTAGTCCATTAGTACAACATAATGTGCAAGTAGCAAGGCGTACAGTAGTACGCCTTGGTGTTTTCGAGAAAATCGCAAGAGGCGGCGGCGGTCAAGTGGTTAACGTTCAATGTCCGTAATCGCTCGATGTCTGGATCGAGTCCCACTCATGTGATTTTTTTTTCCAACACTGGTCATATTCTTTCATATATATTACAATTCAAAGGTAATATAATGAAAAAATACGTGTATTTGCATGAATCTTTATTGAACGTTAACCACTTAACCGCCGTCGTCTCGTGCTCAGTGTCGCTACGCACCGGTAGATATTGGTTGCGTAAGACTTCTCTTACCATTTTCTCGAAAACCCTTAAGTAGTATCTAAGTAGTACTTGCACATTATGTTGTCCTAATGGACTACGAAAAGTATACAAGGTTTGAAGAAAATCCTTGATCCGAACGTCGTGGCCTCCCCTTATGAGTTTCCTAACGTGCATAGCATAAAAAATGCTATGCAACGTGTATAGCATAAAAAAAATTGCGATTTCTTTTTGGTATTAGAAAAATTGGAATTTTGTTTTTCGATATTTCACATTTTTTTATGAAAACAAAAGTTGATGTTTGCGGAATAAATATTATCCTTTAAAAAAACGAATAAAAGATGCAAGATTTATCCTTTAATTGACTTTGAGCAAAAGTGTCAATTTCAATCATTCGGATCACAATGAAAGAAAAATGGCAGCAGTTTGAATTCTTGAGGGTTTCTTTGGGATACTTTGAGGTTAGAAAATAAACCAATAATATCCTTCGTCTATCCATTATTTATAAAGTTATCTCACGTTTAGAAAAATTTCCTCGAAAAACAATTTTTTACGTTTTTGGAATCAAGATTCTTGCATAAAAAAATTGTTTATCGAAAAACAATAATGACGCCTTGTAGAGGATACTTTGAAGTTTTCAAAACCCTCCTTATTTTGTTTGTACGATCGTTAGTTTCCGAGTAATGAATTGTCAAAGCTCAAAAGGTCACTTTTCCTTGAGCGACGATAACAACGAAAAATCATCGTACAAAGCTTGTGAACCGCTCAAATTAATCAGGAAGAATCAAACTAAACGAGGTTTAGGCCAAAACTGCTGGAAAATAATTATTCAAGCCCGTGGACCTTTAGAAAGGCAAGCAAGAATTGAAAAAAAAAATGCGCTGATCTTTTAAGCTTACTAAGAAACGGTAAACGATGAAAATATTTGATGTCTGGGTCTCAAAACTAGAGATTTTGAGTATGAATGTGCTTTTTTAAATTGCTCTACGACCATTTTTCGCCAAGTTATAGCCTTTTGATATTCACCAAAAAATTTAGAATTTTTATTGGATCCTTTAATTTGTATGACTAATGTATAGCATAGCATAACTTTTATTTGAAAAAAAAGTTTTTTTCTACCTTACCCAAAAATCTTGTCCGCATATTCAAAAAAATTGCCATGCCACGACGAAATTCTCGTCTTGTTACTCTTCTTCGAGGGGGCTACAATCAGGGTGAAGTTACGGCTGCTATGGGAGTGAGCCAATCAGTTATTAGTCGTGCATTCGTATCCTTTAAAGAGACTGGTGGTTATGAGCGACGTCCGGGATAAGGTAGAGAACGATTCACTGCCGAGCGGAAATACCGGGCTATGGTTCGACAGGCTCCTCGAGAACCTACCTTGCATGCCCATTCTTTAGCTCATCGATTCCGAAATCGTCGACGACAATTCCCGCGGCAACACATTTCGGCGTCGACGGTTCGAAATCGTTTTCATTAGCAAGGACTGCTACATGCTCGCCGTCTAAACCGTGTGCCTATGCTAACACCCAGGCATCGTAGAGCCTGATTACCCTACGCGCAATATCATTATCATTGCGGTCGTAAGCAGAGGACTAGAGTGAATCTGGATTCATTGGTGAATCCCGATTCACTCTTCAACGTGATTGTAAAAATTTCACCCAGCCAATCGCGGCTTTTAATAGCGGCGTATCCATGAATACCAAAACTGCTTTGGCCCAGGTAGAAATTATGTTTGGAATCCTATAGGATTCCCCTACTTCTCCCTACTCCCTGATAGGGATCCGACGGGACACCCCATTGGATCCCTATCAGGAACCGTCACGCTCGTACATTGGATTCCAAGAAGGACTCCCCATCGGGATCCAAAAGGGATTCCCATCGGGATCCAAAAGGGATTCCCATCGGGATCCAGTAGGGATTCCTATCGGGATTCCATAGGAATTCCATAGGGATTCCCTATTAGGATCCAATAGGGATTTCCCATCGGAATCCAATGTAAGAATCTTAAAGCTTCCCCACAGTATCGAACGGAATCCGATACGATGCTTGATCGATTATATTGCATTCTGTAAGCCCAAAATGCTACAAAAAATAAAAGCATCGATATACTAAAGAGATCAATTTATTGTTTACAAAGGAGTACATATCGAATACCACAATATACTTATTTTGTTTTTTTTAAATTGTTTACCAATACTGAATATTTATAGTGCTTTGTATAGTATTCTTCGAATACTTATATCTTATCTCTATATCTTCGAGTACTTTTTATACTTTATGAATTTTTTAAAAATACTTTAAATACTTTTTATGCTGTAACGTAGTTTTTATACACTTTTTATACTATTATTAAACAAAAAAACTTGTGCAGTTATGGGCGGGATATTCTTTGAATACTTTTCATACTATATAAAATTTAAACACTTTAATAAGGTTGATGCTTGCATCATTGGAATGCAATAAACATTAATGCTTTTGAATTATTTTAATTTTTTTTTGGCAGATTTTGGGTACAAAAATCCTTTAACCATTTAAAAAAAAATATTTAGCGATTTACGATATAAATGTATAACAAAGATCTTCTATGACAATAAAAATATGGAAAAAAGGTAAAAAGGAACTTTCGTTGCGTTCCAACGATGCAAACTTCAATGCCATATACTTTTTGTATTTAATGAAATATGAATACGTTTTATATTGTAAATACTTAAAAACGAATACTTTTTTTACTGCAACGTTTTTTGATACACATTTTATAATTTTTTTTTTTAACTGTATCTGCTACGGCGAACGCGGCGCCAATTTTATAGCTTCCATGTACAGGGATTTTCCCCCTTTTTACATTTCCCTCCATTTTCTCCAATCCACATCCCTAATCGATCCCCACCTTGCGGCCGCAGCCGACTTCCCCCTCTGTATCGCATTCACCATGACTTTTTTTTTGTCATGGGTATAGGGAAACTGCAGAAAACCTATACCAATACAGCCGGTCACGAGTTCGCTTCCCAGCCTCGGAGCTAGTCGCGTTTCGTCGAGAAATAGCTCACAGGCTACAGCCATGTACGTCCGACACACACACGTACCGGTCCGTGTGCGCGGCATCTGTGTAGGACTGGAGCTACGTCACGCCTGTGTTTTTATTTCTCGCCGAAACTACGAGACGGTGATTCGAACCCGCGACCTCCCGATGTGTTGATTTCAGAGGCAGGTACGCTAACCACTAGACCAACACATCGGATACACATTTTATATTATTATTAAATAAAAATACTTGTGCGCATGGAATTTTCTTTCCGACGTAACGGCAATCAGGTTATGGTTGCGCTTGAGGTTGAGCAGGTCGGCGGCCATCCCAATCTTTGGAATTAGCGATTGCTTTCCCACAGCACAGCAGCGCTTCATCGGTAGTAACGTAGGTTCCATCCAATCTTACGATCGCGATTGCGCAGTAACTCGATCGTCGCGCGCTTTTCAACGACGACACGAATATATATGTACCCTGCGCCGCTTGTTCTATCGCCCGACGTCTTTCTTTTGTCGGAAGCGATTTTCTGAATCCTTATTGGATCCCGATAGGGAATTCCTATTGGCTCCCGACAAAGAATCCCTGTTAGATCCCGATGGGGAATCCCTATTGGATCCCGGAAAAATCCACCGGGTCGGGTGGAAATTGCTGTTACGGGCTACAAACTTAAGCGAATGTGTAATAGATATCATGTTTATAAAAATATGATTTCATACTTACATTTAATTTTCTTTTAAAACCTCATTTAAGCCGCTCTAACAAAACTCCACACCCACAGCGACAAACCGCAGACGCAATCGTAACCCGATTGCCGTCACGTCCAAAACAAATTTTTATGCGCACAAGTATTAAAAATTCAAAAAGTGTGCATATTAAAATTTATAACAAGTTTTTTTATTCGTATAAAAAATACTAGCCCATAACAAACTGTAAATATACAATATGGGTAAGCACTAAAGTAAAGAAGTTACTAAAGAATATAATTATATATTGTAGTATTCGATATCCTAACAAATTCCTAGAAACACGTTGGTGCATCTTGAAACTCCCAAGCAAATCTGTGCACGGGACCATCAAAGAATAATTTTTTACAGAGCGTCGCGAAATCCCATTTTATATAATTTCAAGTAAAAAATTCTCAAACCACGTTAATCTGGAAACAGCCCAGGATCCATTTGGATTCCAATGTGGTCTCCCTACCTGGGGTGTCCATATCAAATCCCCATAAGGATCTGGTAGAACCTGGGGAGTCCCCAACAAATACATTTGGATTCCAATGTGGACTCCCTACCTGGGCCGTCCCTATCAAATCCCCATAAGGATCTGGTAGAATCTGGGGAATCCCCAACAAATCTATTTGGATTCCAGTGTGGACTCCTTACTTGGGGCGTCCCTATTAAATCCCCATAGGGATCTGGTAGGATCTGGGGAGTCCCCAAAAAATTTCTGCATGGGGGTATTCATTCTAGGAACATTGACTGTCGAAAGGTACGTCAATGAAATCCTAGAACCACACATTCTGTCCATACATAGCCGCTTGAGTAACCACTTTCCCCTCATGCAGAATAATGCTCGTCCTCGTACACCAAGGTGGACGAGAAGTTTTCTTGCTGCATGCAACGTGGTAACTTTCAACTACCTACCCATGGTTCCAGATTTAAGGAGTAGGATGCAGTAAGAGCCGTGAATAAACGAGCATTTTCAATCATTTGTTTTTTTATATAATACTAATTAAGTTTGTTTTACAAAAGTGGTTACACAGACTTTTTATGTTATATTTCAACTTGTACAAATTTTGGAAGGAAAATATTGATTATTTATAACAATATCGCCATCTTTGTCGATCCCCCTTCGGCATGTAGTGCTTTGCGGTGACCATAATAAAATTTTACTCGATCATCTGAAATTTAAAAAAAAACCAAAAAAATCATTAGTTTAATAATAAATCTAGCCCTTAAGTGAAGCTTTTTTTCAAAAATTAACAAAATGGCGGCTTCCAACATATAACTTTAAATTTTCGACCAAAAAATCGCTCGTGTATTGTTTAAAAAAAATAGAAATTTTCAACAAAAATGAAAATCTTTTGATCAAGGACTGTGTTTAAATGCTATCGATAAGCACACCAAATTCCATCAAAATCCATCGAGTGGTTTTTTATTTATAGTGGTCACCGACTTGAAAAATGTAGTTTCGAGAAAAACGCGTTTAAAGTTTTTCGATGCGGTTAAGGTATTATATATTCGTAACATTTTGAGCTCAATGGATGAAGCTAAACTTTATTTATGTGTTTTGATCGGCTGAATCCGAAAGACACAATTCTTGCCGAAAAGTCGAGCGTTTAATTGTTTATAGCCAATTGCTTTGAAAAAAAACAAAAAATTAAAGTTTCCGGGGTGAATTATTATTTTTTAAATATTTTGGACAATTTAAAAACGAAAGTTAACTTTATAAAATTTTGCTAACGTTCATAGTTTTTGAGTAATACATTTTTGAAAATTTCTGAAAGAGCTTTCCAATTTTGTACTTGATTTATGTATAGAAATATTACTTAAAAAATTACATCGAATCGTCAATTCCTGGCCCATACAATAGGGCTTCTGCCGATGTGGAAGCTTCCAAAATATCATTTTGTTGTTGTCTTCGAATCATTCTGCCTTCCCAGGTATTATCGTTTGCGCGTTTGTCAGCCGCTACCCGCCATGGGGACCCGACGCCCCTTCACTAATTGTGGGATATCCCGGAAACTATTCATCGGATTGACTTGAAATTTTCAGGGAATATTTTCGAAACATCATACTTCAAGAAAAGGTCATTCTAAAAATCGAATATTTGAAAATTCTGACTGCATCTCACCCCTTAAACCCTATTGAGCATGGTTAGGCATCGATTGCGCCGGGATTATCCTCAATTAAACAATCACCGACAATTGACCCAGGCATTTCACCGGGTTTGGTGAGGAATCTCTCAATAAGAAATCGGGCGATGCATTAACATGTGAGACCGACTGGAAGCTGTAATCACGAACAGAGGCGTCAATACGCGGTTTTAAATTGTGACCCATATTACGCACGCACGCACGCAAGCACACACACACACACACACATACCTTAAGGAATGCGTTTGGAGTATTTAAATGCTGCGGAATTGACGAGCTGTAGTGTCTCATGGTCTTTTAAAAAACCACGCACACACACACACACACAAAGAGGCGTAAATCCATCCGCACAACCTCCCCGCGGTACGTATTGGGTAACGCTAATATCGATGGTAAAAAAAATGACAGTCCGTAAAAAAAAATGAACGATTTTTCGACGACTGTGTAGCATTGTGAATATTGTAAATACAAAATTTTTAGTATTTTTTTCGAAGAATTTCTTTTCCTTTCATTTTTTTCCATTTCTAACATTTTTAATTAAAAAATATTGATTATTGCGAACTAAAAACATTTTCAATTTGAAAAAATGGATAAAAGATGCAAAATTTATCCTTTAATTGATTTTTAGCACAAGTGGCAATTTTAATAATTCTGATCACAATGAAAGGACAGTCATAGTATTTTGAATTCGTGAGGGTTTCTTTGCTATACTTTGAGGTTATAAAAAAACAAAAAATATCCTCAGTCTATCCATTATTTGTAAAGTTATCTCAAGTTCAGCAAAAAAAATGCCTTTTTACCTTTTTAAAGATAAAAAAGCCGCACTTTTTACCTTTTTAAAGGTAAAAGAGCCGCACTTTTTACCTTTTTTGTAATCGAGTTTGTTGTATCGAAAAAAATGCGTTTATTAAGAAACGATAATTACGCCTTATAGAGGATCCCTTAAAGTTTTCAAAACCCTCCTTTTATTTTTTGTATGATCATTAATTTCCGAGTAATGAATTACAAGTAAAAAAAAACGCCAAGTAATAAAAAATGCCCTCGAAAAAATTATCGGTCGTACTTCAAGCGTAATTCAAACGTACAAAAGAAGTGAAATAACTTTTTATGTAAAAGCCAAGAAAATTTACTAGAAACGTACAATAAATTGTCAAACCCTAGAAATAACCCGTGAAAAACGACGCAACCGACCCAACCTCGAGCCAGCGTCACGCCAATCACTGTCTACCACTGGCCGATGAACGGCAGCACTACCGGTTTAGTGTTGCGCCACGGTAGGAGTGATCTCTTCGGCCCAACGCTGGGATGTACGGTTGGCCAATAGTAGGTTTACCGGAAATCCTAACAGTTGGCCGGGTATTGGCCCAACGTTGGGCGAAAAACGACGCAACCGACCCAACCTCGAGTCAGCGTCACGCCAATCATATTCTACCATTGGCCGATGAACGGCAGCACTACCGGTTTAGTGTTGCGCCACGGTAGGAGTGATCTCTTCGGCCCAACGCTGGGATGTACGGTTGGCCAATGGTAGGCTTACCGGAAATCTTAACAGTTGGCCGGGTATTGGCCTAACATTGGGCTAAAGAGATCACGATCATTGGCTGACGGTTGGCCCATAGTAGGGCTAAGGTCGGCTTCATATTGTTGGCGCAATATTCGGGCTAGCGTTGGCCCAGTGTAGGGTTGTCAAAATAACCTCAATTTTTCTTTCAGAGACAATGCATCGGTCCTTATTCCCGCACATGGATTAGATTCAGAAGTTTCTGTGCTCGATGATTGCTCATCGGGAGAGTTATTAGATTCACTAAACGCGTTATGCACAATCACTTCGTGGAATGTTTCCAAATTTGTTTCACTATTTATTACTTGTCCTTTTGTTTCGTTGCCTCTGATCCTAACCTGCTGTAAAGAGTCTTCTAATTTTTGTCGTCGTTTTAACACTCGGCGTTTCTTAATACTGTCATAATACCTCGGCATTTTTTTAATACACCACAAAACTAGTATAAATCAATTTTATTTTTAATAAACTGAATTTCAGATAAGAGTAATGAGTTTTTATTATCACAGGACGTAGAAAATTGCGTGCAGCGATAATAAAAAAATATATAATAACCCAACGAACACCCAGTGTTGAATGCTGAGTCAAACGATTGGTTCAGACTCAGGGCCTGCGCACGCCCCGACAATTGGCCGACGGTCATTAATTAGTGCTGGGCCAGCGTTGGCTCTTCGATGGTGTGCCGAGCTTCAATTCGAGACTGGCAAACCCACGATCAACCGATTGGCCCATGTTCGGGGCCAACACTGGGACCCGATAGTTGGCTGACAGTTGGTAATCGATATTTGGCCCAAGGCTGGGTGTTCGTTGGTTTGCCATGCTTCAAATGAGCACTGGCAGAATCATGGCCAAACCATTGGCCCGTATAAAGGACCAACACTGCGTATTGGTGGTTGGTGCTGAATATCGTACCAAGCGTCGGCCGCATGTTAAGCGCCGGCAAATTTTTCACGGGAATATTTTTCTCAACATTTTATTTTATGAAACCATATTACTATTATAATAAAAAGTTCGAATCACGATTTTATAAAATTACAACGTATGCATCACACAAGTACTGTATGTATGTATCACTGGAAATGCTGTGCAACGACTTGGCGTGCATGGATAAAAAAAAACGCTCGGGAATATACACAATTTTCTTGGCGAAACGGTCCTACCGCTTCCGTAAGTAACTTTTGCAACAATTTATTTACTTAGATTATTTCAAATTGTAACATCGTATCAATTACTGCATCAGATATATAGAATTATTCGAAATCAGATGTTCAGCCTGCCAAAACTATGTGTATTGAACGAACACTTATGCGGCGCAATAGATTTCATGAGATGTATGGTGGTTCTGTAATAGAGGAGAATGTGAATACCTCCACGTAACTTTTCAAACTGTGTAAATGAAGTGAGATTTCAAGACCCGTGTGGTCTAGGGGTACATCGCTGATTTCTTTTTTATACTATGCGGAATCGGAAACTTGATTTGCAGTTACATAATAAATCGCGTCAATTTATGTCTTCCTTAACCTGACAGTCAAGTTGTTGAGAAAACGTCATCCTTCGCCGATCTTTTTTCCTTAACCATGCATGCCAAGTCGTTGCATAGCATTTCCAGTGATACATACATACAGTACTTGTGTGATGCATAGGTTGTACTTTTACATAATCGTGATTCGAACTTTTTATTATAATAGTTATATGGATTCTTAAAATAAAATGTTGAGAAAAATATTATTGCTAGGGTTTGACAATTTATTGCACGTTTCTAGTATATTTGCTTGGCTTTTGCATGAAAAGTTAACTCACTTCTTTCGTACTTTTGAATTGAAAAAGTAATATTGTAAATAAAAGTATTGTTTGAAAAAAATCACAAGTATTTCGAAGTTAATTAGAATTTTGTAGATAGTGAAACGACCGGTAATTTTTTCGAGAACATTTTTCATTACTTGGCGTTTTTTTTACTTGTTCACGTTTTTTAAGGGGATGTCATATCTTTTTGAAATAAATATATGTACAGGGCTCCTGGTTATTGGTCACGATCACGAACTCTCAAAACTCCCAGTGGATCTTAAATTCATCAAATGATCAAATTACCGATCACGAGGATTTTTTTATGAACATTTTTGGATAATCCAACCAGTGATTTATTTCGAGATAAAAATTCCAATAGACAAATTATTTTCGGAAGCCAGCCAAGAACTCACCAACTAAATAGTACCTACATGCAAACAAGATTAAAATTAAGTCGCCATTGTAATTCAAACAAAGTAACCAATCACAATAAATAATAACGTACGACCGTAAATGTAAAAAATAATATAATAACATTTAACAAAACTCAACCAATCCCGTCACTCAAAAAATCAAAAATAAAATATTAAAAATTCGAAAATATGAGTTTCCCGGATCGTGGATAGGTGAAACACAACAATAGCGAGTTAAGCATCAAAATAAAGCCCTCCATCACTTAGCCAGTGGATTCTATTATTCGAAAAACATAACTTCACCGTTGTCCGACCCTCACCACGAGAAGGTGGACGGATAGGCACATGGTAGATGACAACAACTTTTGAGGTCACTGTTGTCACACCTACAAAAGTCGCGCGCGCGCGTGTGTGTGTGTGCGCGCGCGTGTGTGTGTGTGCGCGCGCGTGTGTGTGTGTGCGCGCGCGTGTGTATGCGTGCGTGTGTGCGCGCGTGCGTGCGTGCATGTGCGCATCTGAGATCAGGTAGCGATCGGGTCTCCGTGGTTCGTCACTCCCAGGGTATTTACCGACTTTAAACCCTCGCTGCCGTCTTTTTAATTATCGCCTGGTCGATTTTATCGCGAGCCACGACGATGGCGGTTGCGTCGAAGGTAAAGAACCGATCCGGTCATACCGATGGCTCGTAGCATACGGGATGTTCTCCAGCTTCCACATTCCTACCTCCATTACGCAGACACGCTCGCAGCCTTTCTTCTAAATTGGTCCGAACGCTGGCCAAGAGTTGTAGGTTTCGTCTCAACTGGGCCATTCCATCATCTATCCGGCGTCTCAGATCCACTGGCGTTCTGATCGCTCTGCCAGATCTATGAAGGATGGCTTTTAGCGCACCCCACAAGAAAAAATCCAAAGGATTAAGGTCTGGAGAACGTGGTGGCCATAAATGTGGCGCAGGCCGACGGCCTATCCATCGGGTTCCAAAGGCTTCGTGAAGAAAAGCACGAATTTGCCGACCAAAATGTGGTGGCGATGGATTAAATCGCACTACAGAAAAACCAGATAATTTCGACTATTCAACCGCGACGGACGATAGACCAGATCAATGATGCTGTCACCAACGAGACCTGCCCAAACATTGACGCTGAATCGACCCTGGTGGACTCGTTGCATGCTGGTGAGCAGCTCGCCTCGTCAGTGAACAGGAGGTGCTCAAGAAATCGGGGGTCTCTTTGCAATTTCCGAAACATCCAGCGGCAAAAACTCCAACGAACTTGATTGTCCCCAGGGTCCAGTGCTTGGACATATTGCACACGATACGGTCGCAGGCCCTCCTCGCGAATTATGCGACCAATTGTCATATGCGCTACACCAACGCGAGCGGCGATTCGGCGTAAGACCATGACGGGAAAGGCCCGTGCAAAAGCAATAACACGCTCCTCGATCCTCCAATGCACTCGAGGACGTCCTGCTCTCCGATGTCCAGCGCCCTGGATGGCAAACCTTTCCTGGTCATTAAAGCGCTTATCAAGACGTTGAAATTCACGCCGATCTGGAATTGCACCAGGCCTTAGCCGTCCCGTATGGGCACGCTGGAGCAGCCACTTTTTATAAATTTCGCGAGCTCGAACATAATGTCCAAAAGCCTGATCAATAGCGCAAATCATAAGGCGTTGCTCTTGTCCATATCGCAAACGACCACGATGGTGACGTCGGTAATCATCCATGGTCACACACGATACGACCAAGATAACACGACCAGACGATCAAACGACAAAGCAGCTAGATACGGCCAAACAGTAACAAACGATAATACCAAGAGACACGACCAGGCAGCTAAACAACCAAGACGGTCAGACACCAATGGACAGAGAGACAGAGACACGAATAAGCAGTCAGACACAATGCAACATAGAGATACGACCAAACCATTAGAATCCCCTGGCTGGGTGATGGAGGGCTTTATTTTAGTGCTTATCTCGATATTATTGTGTTTCTCCTATCCACGATCCGGGAAACGCATATTTTCGAATTTTTCATATATATTTTTTTCTGGGTGATCGGCTTATTTGCGACCCATGGTTCCTTTTTGACTTTTGTTCCTCTCATTTAGAAGAATTTTTCAAGCCAATAAAAAGATTTGACCTTGAATTCTGGGGTCAAGACCAATTTTGCGGGTCCATGCTGTCGGGTGAGCTTCACCGAACGTGACTCGGAGAATCACCTAGCGGAGTGGTGACACATAATTTTTATACACCCTATACAAATAAGTCTCTGCCGTTTAACAAAAGATGGCCCTGACAAGAGGTTATGGTTGAAATTGTCAGATGTAAAACATCATATCGTAAGGTTGGACATCGGGCAAGACCATAACCTTGAAATGTTAGCGATTTTGTATCCACATCACATAATTTTGTTTGTGCGAAAATGTCAAGTTTTGGGTCGAATAAGCGTCATTCGTGGGAACTTTTGATTTACTTCTTTGATATGAAAAAATCTGCAGTTAAGGCCCATCGATTGTAGAAGCAGGCTTCTACATTATGACAGGATTGGTGAGCCTGCTTGAACGGAGAGAGGTTGTGGTGAGTGGTTTCAAAAATTGAAGATCGGTGAGGTTGACGTCGAAGACAAAGAACGTAGCACAAGGCCGGAAGTGCACGAAGACGCGGAATTAGAAGCATTATTGGAGGGAGATTCGTGCCAAACTCAAGAATTCCCGAAAATTACACTTATTCGGCTCAAAACTCGACATTTTCGCACGAAAAAAAATGATATAATGCTGATAACAAATCGCTAATATTTCAAGGTCTTGCCAGATGTCCAACCTTACGATATGACGTTTTACATCTGACAATTTCAACCATAATCTCCTGGTTGGGCCATCTTTTGTCAAACGGCGGAGACTTATTTGTACTCCCAATATATAATTATGACACCAATTTTATGTTACAACAGTAAGATGATTTTTTTTCAATGGTAATAAAATAATACGCAAAATGTCATTCCTAAGGTTTAATCATTTTGTTTACATTTTTTAGTAAACTTGCTAGGCTATTTTATAAAAAAAATACTTCACTTTTTTTACATTTATATCGAAAATATGTAATAAAACCATTGTGTAAATAAAAATAAAAACTATTCTAAGATAAATCAGACTTTTTAACGTGGTAAATAAGCGATATTTTCGGAAGAATTTTTATTGCTTGTCGTTCTTTTTTTCCTTCTTCTAATAGTCTTCGACATGAGTTAGCAATAGATAAGGCGTTTCAATTTCGGAAGTTCATCCGACTAACCACAGGTAGATCAGAAAAAATAATAGGGTTATTTAGTTCGAATAAAAACTACTCGATCCTTTGGCAATCATTGTCTTGTCCGCTTTTTGAATTTTATTGACGAATAGGAGATTCAAGCTCGCAGCAGTGAACGGATGAACCTTGGGTGGAAAAAAGAGGGGGGGGGGGGGCTCGTTCAAAGAGACGCGACGAATAATCGTCACTGTGTACTCCGATCTAAGGGGTCACAGCACTGTGGAATTAAAAAAAAATTGATTTCTTTTACTTGACTTTAGAGATGCTTTGTACTATCTAAAATAAGGGGGACAAAGTTTTGTACCTGTAAAACAAGGTCCGCAGTTCCATGTGGGTTTGGGGTGGCAGTGGCTGGTCCGTGTGCGAGATATCCACCATTTTCTTCCAAACACAATTTTTCAAAATGGCACGCAGCATTTCTCCAACAATTTTTATTCTTTTCACTCCAAATTTTGAGTACATCTTTAAAATAACAAATGATTGTCCTTTTTTCTGTGGAAAATTAAGATTTTGGTTTAACGCTTGCCAATTATACAAAAATTAATATTTTCATAATCCTCTACGTATTTTTCTAGCTATACTCGTGTAAATAAATAAAATTTTTAATTTTTTTCCCGAAATCAAATTTGCGTCAGTCATACTGCATGCCGCAGAGCGTCTCAAATTCAACATGCCTCGCCAGAATGGCTCCAGCGTCACCATTTGGTATAATTTTTAAATATAAATTTATTTTTGTTCACTTGAAGATATGACCAATAACATCCTTGAATATTAGTATTCTCTTATTTGTCCTTCTAGCAAAAAAAAAATCGCGGAATATTACTCAATTTTGGACGTCCACAGTGGTGTAAGCCCTTAAGGTAAAACGAGCTCGCGCTCTTGATTTCTATTGATTTCATTCACTTTTTAACCAGACATTCTTCATATAATTATACATGTTTGAGTGAAGCTTCACAACAGTTGACTATTTAGATTGGGAGATAATGGGTTTTTAAATAACAACTTTTAACACTGCAGGGCCTGCATTGACCGAAAGTCGGGTCATAATTCGTCGTACCATTCTATTGTGTTTATTAAGGAGAGGGCAGGGGTTTCAACATGAAAAAAAAACTTTTTTGGGAATTTTTTTCATCTATATGGATAGAGTAAATTTATTGAAACTTTTTGTACATTGTTAAGTGTCATTTCAAGAATATTCCGTGAGATTTGTACGCGAAATCATCCACAAACAAGTCGGTGCCGCGTTTTTCTCGAAACCACTTTTTCAATGTCCGTGTTCATTGCCATTTGAAACGTACATGACCGATTCATTTCAAACTTGGCACACACTTTCTACATATAAAATACTTCCGCCCAACAGATAGTTTGAGATTTGTTTACATTGAGGGGGTTTTCCACCCCCAAAATGGCGGAATTTTTCGTGAAAAACAGCCCTTTTCACTTTACATGACCACCAAAAATTTAGAAAAGAAAAAAAATTATCAACGACCGTTGGAGGGAGGATTTGATGATACTTTGACTAAATTTTAATGGTACTTGATTTCATATAATTTCTAGCTGAGATACAGTGAACACCGCAAATCATGTTTTTCCAAAGGCATTCTTGGAAAAGCTTTGTCACCGACTTGTTTGTGGATATTTTCGCGTACAAATTTGACGGAATTTTCTTGAAATGGCACTTGACAATGTTCAAAAGGTTTCACTAAATTTACTCTATCCATATACCCAGTAAACACAGTTCTGTACCGGCAATGTAACGGCAAAGTAACTGGAAATAACGAGTAATGTTTACCGGATAGTACATGCAACTTACATGTAAGTTGCTATTTCCCACTCATGAGTATTACTCGTTATGTAATATTTGATGGAACCGTTACATTTTTGTTATGTTACTTGTTTGTTGTACAATGCAATTGCTATGTAACGGAAATGTAACGGTAACGTTAACGAAAGTAACAAGTTATATTACTCGAATATTACATGCAACTTACGTGTAAGTTCTTATTTCCTACTCATAAGTATTACTGGTTATATACCATCTTATGTAACCGTTATACTTCAGTTACGTTACTGGTTCATCGTGTAATGTAACTGTAATATATTAAGTAGCACAACAGTTACGTAACCGCAATTTCAAAATGTAATATAACAATGAACCTAGTTGTTACCTATCAGCTGATATATGCAATATTACATTAACTTGAACAGTTATTTAATGGTTGATATGAATGTTATATTACAAGTACATCAATGGTTAGATAACAGTTTATGTAAATGTTTTGTTACATTCACATGTATGTTTACGTAACAGTTGAAGTAAATTTAATGTTGTATTAACACGAAGGGTTATGTGAGAGCTGAGATAACTAATATTATGGTAACACGAATTATAATACATTTGGTATAAATGCAACATTACAGTGTTCTCAATTGTTATGCTATGTTATGTATGTTGATCATACAAATAATTTGACACTTTGGTTCAATTATAATTTTCCACCAAGCTATATTCGTAATTAATGTAAAAATATGATTAGTTATTGATTATATTCGACCTTATACATTTTATTGCTTCATGAATACCTTTGAAGTTTTTTTTATGAAATATATTGCTAAATTGCAAAGTATAATTAAGCCATAATGTAATTTTTAATATTTCCATTGCGTCTCTTAATGGATAAAAAAATATTAATAGTCAACATAATATATATATGGAAAAGTAAAGTTCTTTATTTTATATTGATTATGATGAACTTCATCGTTTTTTACTTTGCCGATCGGCTAGATACTATACGATATAATCGCACTAATCGAACTAATCTACTAATTACTAAAAATGTAATGAAAAATATAATCCATGTATCAATTGTTTTATCTAGAAACGGAGCTAAGGTGATGTGACATACGCATACATCACGTTCAACGTAGTAGGACTCAACTTTCTTTTGTTTTTAAGGTAGTACGAGCGCGCAATCTTGGTTTCTATAGATTTTGTTCAAGTTTTAAAAAAACATTGTTCATATCATTATGCATGTTTGAGTGAAATTTCAGAACAGTCGACTATTTAGATTGGGAGATAATGGGTTTTAAAGTTGCAACTTTTAACACTGCAGGGTTTGCATTGAAATTTAGACGAAATAATTTTCCGTAAAAAATATTTGTCCCGTATAATAAGAAGACATATGGCAACACCGCATCGTTCCACAAATTTGGTTCAAACATCCGCCATTTTTTTTTGTTTTCATCGATTTTGTATTAACTTTGGTAAATTGTTGTGTACGAAACCTTTCTCTTTCAAATGCTTTTTGTTTTTTTGTCTCAGACTTGCCAATCCTGAGATTAACTGTCGGCCATGGGACCAGGTATTATTTTCAAAGACGCAACTTTGGCGCCTTCTAAAAAAATATTCAATGAATCAAAATAAAATATATTTTTTCGTATTTTAGAAGGTTGAAACAATGTTGCAAAAGAATAAGTTTTATAGCTATATACAATAATGGAACTGAAAAAAAACATCGTAAAATTTTTCTTTTTTTCGGCGTAAGTTAATATTAATGTTAACATACATTATTAAGCATAGGATAACTGGCAGGTAGAGGCTTACCGAGAAGTTGGAAAAACCCGCCCTTAATCATACAAAATCGGCAACGTTTCATATCATTTACATAACTTGAATATTATTAATGTTAAAATTACATCGTTACAGGTATAATATGTAACGGTTACAATATGTTGGCTATGTAACTACAACATTTTACCACTCTAGAACATTCACATTATGTACGTATTACCATTGTTATACTCACATGGTTGTAACAATGTTAGGTGCCTGTTGCAAGTACTGGTTATACAACTTTAATATTGCAACATTTTATAACATATACATTACCTGAATATTACCAATTTTATATTCACATCGTTATAAGCATAATATGTAACAGTTACAATATGCTAGTTATGTAACTGCAATATTATATTGTTTTAGAACATTCACATTATGTACATATTACCATGGTTACACTCACATGGTTGTAACAATGTTATGTGACTGTTGCAAGTACTGGTTATACAATTGCAATATTGCAACATTTCATAACATTTACATGACCTGAATATTATTAATGTTATATTCACATCATTACAGGTATAATATGTAACGGTTACGATATGTTAGCTATGTAACTGCAACATTTAACCGTTTTAGAACATTCACATTATGTGCGTATTACGATTGTTATACTCACATGGTTGTAACAATGTTATGTGACTGTTGCAAGTACTGGTTATGCAACTGCAATATTGCAACAGTTCATAACATGTACATTACCTGAATATTACCAATGTTACATTCACATTGTTATCAACCTAATATGTAACAGTTATAATATGTTGGTTATGTAACTGCAATATTATACCCATTCACAACGTTCACATAACCTGAATATTACCAATGTTATACTCACATTGTTACACACATGTTATGAGACTGTTATACATTTTGGTAATGTAACCATGATGTTACCATGGTACGTTATATGTATATGACATACAGGTATCGAGTGAAACATTGCAGTGTTATTTCCATATTACATAACAGTTAGACTACACAAGTGTAACATTGTGATATTAATTGTAACTTCCACGTTATATTGCCGTTACATGGCTGGTTTACTGGGTAGATGACAAAAATTCGCAAAAAAGTGTTTTTTTCACGCCGAAAGCCTTACCCTCTCCTTAATTTTGTAAAAAAATTATGTTTAGATACAAAAATAGTTAGGGATCGAGTGAAAAAAGTTTCGATTGTCTTTACTATTTAGTTTTGCTAAAAACGTTCAGTAACGACAGAACAACTCTCGGTAAAAAATATTTGTCCCCTATAATAAGAAGACATTATGCAACACCGCGAAACACTATTGTTCAATATTTCGAGAAAAAAAATTATCGTGATCCTAAAAGTAAAACATTTTATCGTAAAAAAAAATATTTGCGTTATAAACATTAATAATTTAACATTAACATTTAATGTTTATGTAATTGCCAAGTGTCTTCTTATAGGGGACAAATATTTTTTACGGACAAGTACTCCGTCTAAATTTCAATGCAGACCCTACAGTGTTAAAAGTTGCAATTTTAAAACCCATTATCTCCGAATCTAAATAGTCGACTGTTCTGAAATGTTACTGAAACATGCATAATGATACAATGTCTGGTGAAAAGTTTGAACAAAATCTATAAAAATCAACAGCGCGCGCTCGTTCTACCTTAACGCGTTTCAACAGATGACCATTCAATTCTGTTGGGCTGGAGGTTTGGACCAGTCGACGCTGACTATGAGATGATGGTAGCCGTAACCATTGAGATACAAGAAGGCGCTAGCGTCCTCGGTCTTCGTTTTGAAACATACATGCGTAACCGAAAGGCCTTGCACAGATTGGTGGTGCGATCCTTGGCGAGATATTATTTCTGAACGAAGCCGAAGGGTTCGACAAGTTCCATGAGGGCAGCCTCGCTGATGCTCCGCGAAGATTGACACCGTTTCTCATCCCGGGCAGTACGTACTTGCTGGCCTAGATAAATCCGATGGTCCATCTAGATGGTGAATCCGACGCTACATTGGTTCTGGTTCATCCATGATGGCCCAGGTACCGTACCTACTACGTATGCGCGTGAGGTATCCGTACCAGTATTAGTATGACGAGGATTAGGGTGGTTCTTAATTTGGGAATGTTGTAAATTCTTTGGTATTTATCCTCAAAAGTAATCAAGATATATAGAAAAAAAATTGGCCGCAAGCGGAAGTTTGTCCAATAATTCTAACCCACCCCACGGAGCTGTCGAATTTTTATGCGAAGAAATGATTTTTTTGCAGCACGTTTTTGCAATAGATTGCAGTGTGCATGTAATGTTTTGATTTTTTAAATGCATTCTGGCAAAGTTTGTACCGTTATACCGGCTTTATCCCAAAACACAAACACTTCTTTGGCAGTTATTGTGGCACCTTCATGTATCATTAATTTTTTAACCCGAGTATTATAAAAAAGTGCTTTTAACACCTGCAATTTTGAAAGCATTTTGCTTCCAATTATTTATGAATCAGCATTACCAATTAAATATATATTTTTACATAAATTACGGTCATGGAACGTCATCGCTATTTTCTAAACTTAAGTCGTCGAGACATGTGCCCCACGTGGAAACAATAGACATACATTTATTTCGAGGTTAACGAGGATTGCGGCAAGCATGGGAAGCGACTCATCCAACGAAAGGATACTTGTCAGTAAGGCAGGATGAATTTAATTTATCATAATTTATGATAAAATTGATAAAATTGAAAATTTAATTATTGTTTACATATTGTTATTAAGTGCACTACATATCTCTTCATACTTCTAATTGCATACGAAAAATAAATCGCAGTTTTTCGACGTCAAACTCCTGTTTTGACCATATTGATCGATTTTTGGAATAAATCATGACAGTTTTTTGCTAATTACGTGATAAATATTAAATCCACGAAAATTTTACAGGTCACCTTTTTTGTAGAGCATTAAATTTCCTACAAAACTATTATATGCTTTTTTTATCATGTATAGTTTTGAAATAATAATCAATGTTCTTAACAAAATTTTAAATGCATGCATTTTCTCATATAAAAATTCGACAGTTCGGTGGGGTGGGTGAGAATATAAATCAATATCCGCTTGCGGCCAATTTTTTTCTGTATGTGTTGATTACTTTTGAGGAACAATACCAAAGAATTTCCAACATCACCAAATTAAGAACCACCCTAGTGAGGATACAGAAACGGTATATTTTACCATTGTACAGTGTACCGGTACCATACTAGTAACACGTACATTTGCGTGTAGTGGTGTATTACCGTATAGGTACACCGTAGGGTACAATCTCTGTACACCATACCAATAGTGCTCTTGGTCATCAGGGTGAACCTATCGAGGAATCGCCACAGGTCCGCAAATCATCCGTGTTTGAGACGTGACAGTTTAGATTTTACACGAATAAATACCGGGGTATTTCTGCGAAGAGCAAATAAACTTGAGTTTCTTGTATAGGAGCCGTTGGCTGTTTGACATATCGGCGAGCAGGAAAGCAATGCGCGAGAAGATCGTGGCAAATGACAAAGTACATAAATTGAGTTTATGAGACAGGCCATATTTTTTATTCTTAGGTCGATATAAATTCCAGCGATACGATCGTGCTATCAACATTCGAGGATACACGATAATATCCATATGATCGCAGGTACGGGAAAATTGCGTCGATGTTGATGAATTCGTGAACTTCGCGTGCCGCCGTGATCGCGTCGAAGCGACATAGCATCATGGTTGGTAAAAACAAAAAAAAACACTTTTCAAGTCTCACTTTCACCGTAACCAAACTCACTCATTAATTTCCGTCAATGTTGCTTTTCGGAGATGCCGAGAAACTTCAAGTGTAGAAGAAATCTAAATCAATCTAACGCGAGAAAACACCGGGGTTCCGATCCACGCAACTGCCCGGCGGTACAAGAAGGGGGGCGCTGCGTGTCAGGGCCTTTACACACGACGTCTTCGATTCAATGTAGTGTATGTTTTAATACGACCGATTGTCGACCGAGTCGACGAACGATGCACTTCAGGCTGATGTCAAACGCGGCGTTTCAGTGTGAAGTGTACCGAGTTTGAATGAGCTTGCTTGCGATGAAAGTGAGACTCAAAAAGTATTTTTCTTTGTAGTATTGTTCTTTGAAGTGAGCCTAGAACGATTCTGAGGTGTCGAAGAATTTTAGTGGTACAAAAATCGTTTGGAAATACGGCCAAATATTATGCGATTTCAAGATTGAGTAGACGGATCGAAAAATGACCCAAACAAAATCGAAAGAAAAAAAATCATATTTTATTGATCAAATATCATTAAATTTTTGATTCGTCGCCGCGCTTTCGCGTAATATGGAATCAAAGTTAAAACGTTATCTGCCTATCTTACTGCATAAAGAGTCGCGGCATGTTCGTCAGTCAGTGAGTGGCATGGAGATCGGTGGCATCGATTAGTGGCGTTGAATTTTATATTATATATATTAATATAATTCAATATAATTTTATATTGAATATATATTAGTGGCGTTGAATTTATTACCTGGCGTCAAGCCGCTGCCGCCTCTCTTGATCAAAGCCAAAAAGGTAATTTTTGCTTTGAACGACGCTAACTCAGCGAAAAATCATCGTACAAAGCTCATGCACCTCTCAAATTACAGAGGAGGAATCAAACGAAAAAAATCTAAAAGGTGAAGTTGCTAAAAAAAAATATTCAAGTCCATGGACATTTTGAGAGCCAAGCAAACATTTTGAAAAAAAAAATTTCCGCTGATCTCTCTAAGTTTACTCAGAAACGGTCAACGATACATATTTGACCTCCGGATCTCAAAACTAAACACTTCAAGCTTGAATTTACTTTTTTTCATTGCTCTACCACCATTTTTGCTAAGTTATAGCCTTTTGAAAATCAGCAAAAATTTATAAATGTTTTTGTATCCTTCAATTTTTGTGACTAGTGTATATTTATTGTGCGTTGCAAAAATCTGGCTGTGTGGGAAAATAGTTATACGTCCAGCACTGTTTGCTTATAGCAGTGATACGTAAATAGCATCTCCACATTGCTATGGTGTATGGATCGCAAAAACCCGCATCCACTTATCCCTTCCTTTACTTATGGCCGATAATGATTCAAAAACCTGTCCATCCGTTAATTAGCAATAGAAACGCAAATCATTATCTACCAGCTCGATGGCAAGGAACGAGAGTGCAATTTACTCGTCAGTTACTTCGGCAACGAGTACTGGAAATGCAATGCCGTTCCTTACAGTGATGCAATCGACTTTACTATTGTTCGTGCATAAGAAAAAATGGTATACTTCATTATTTGTATTGTTTCCGATTAGCGGGACGATACATTTTAACGAGGAGACAAATATAACGATACAGTGGGCTGTGATATTAGCAATGATCATTCGAGCTGTGTGTGAGGAAATTCTATCGGCAATGTAGTGTTTTGACTGGCCGATGCCCTATTCACCCTGGTGCGAGAGCGAGCCACGAACTTTTAATGGCGCTGAAGAAGTAACTGTGCTAACCGTTTCTCTCTCTCTCTCTCTCTCTCTCGCTCCCCCTCCCCCTCCTCGGGGAGGAAAGAGAGAGAGAGAGATGTCTCTCAGCCCTCTAACGTTACTGGCTTTTGCCGCGCGTGTCACGACGAGACGGTCGCCCCATTGAGAAAACATTCCCCGCAAACGATATAATTTTTTTCCTCTTTTAATAATTATAAGTATTTATTATTGTTTTATCGACAATTTGTAATCGCGAGGGGGATCATTGTCATGCGACTGTGCTCGGTTACGCCTCCTTCGAAACGAGGGAAACCTACGCTCGATCCGCCGATTTACCAATCTCCTCGTAATCGTGCGCGTGTGTTCTCAACGGCGACGTCTGAATCATTTATGTTCCGTTACATTATACTCTCGATAACACAAGATTTTTTTAAATCCAGACGTATACTTATAGTACTTCTAATTTGCGAGATTCTAAAAATTCGTCTTGCAAAAATAGTTTATACAGACGAAAAGTCGCCGATAAAGTTCCTTATCCAAAAGACACATCCGAAAATTTATATCCGACAGTGAAAAAATGCCCTATGCACGTACATTCATTTATTTATCTTTAACAATTGATCAAATATGTAAGTTTCTTTTTCCTTACGTAGAGCTACCCCTATGAGTAAGTCTGAACACAGACGGAATTTTTTATCCATTTTGACCCAGCAGCTTTTCACAGTGGTAGGCGATAAAGGTAGTAAAGAGCTTCGTATTTATTGTAAAATGAACTCTTAAGGCGGGATATACATTTAGACAGGTAAAAATAAGCAATATTAAGGGATTTTTTAAACTAAGAAATAATTATTCTACAATGATCAAACTTTAGGTATACTTTAATAGTATATTCAAGTATACAAAACATTTTTTTTTAATTACTTCATCATCAACATGACAGAGCTGTGGCAGAGTGTTACAGCAAGGTCGCCGCGGGAGTTGCGAATCGGCGTGCAATCTAGCTTCCCGTAGACTTTGATTTGCAAAAAAGTTCAAACAAATTTTCAGTTAGAACATGTATAGTTACTATGTGACGGTAATTAAAATGAAGAAAATGCACATTTCAGGAAATGGAACGCATTTACAAAAAAAATCAACATTTCTGTAAAATGTGGATTAAAAAAGTAGTTTTTTTTTTCAATTTTTCAAAAGCAATTTTCGTCAAATAGAAGGTACCAATATTATCAATAGTTCTACCAAGTTTCAACTCAATCGGCTTGATAGTTTTTGAGCAATCCTGCACGCCAATTCCGATAATGCAGTTTTTAGAAAAACGCGTTTGAAGTTCACGCCCGCTCCCAATCCGAGCAGTGAGGCACAGCGTTGACGGGCTGTAACGTTTGAAGTTTTTCGAATTTCGCGTTGAAACTTTAGGAAAATATGCTACATATATAGTTCTATCGTTTAAAGAAAAAAAAATCGTTTTTTTTATCATTGTAAATGTATATCCCGCCTTAAGGCGAAGTAGAAGATGTACCACGTGACATATGAGTGCGAGAGAGATAGCTGAAATATTCGAACAGAGATTTCTCAGAGATGAATAATATTTAGGGCAAAAGGAAATCATCAAGCTCTGCGTCAGGAAATTCTCCAGACCCTAATGCTTGTTTTTCCTAAACAATTCAAACATCTACGAGAAAATAGGGTTAAAAAATTTGTGAGGTTATGTTGACCTTGTATGCATGCCCTTGAAGTTCAAAACGACGAATATCAACGCTATTATGCATACCGACATACATACAGCTTTGGCCAAAGGTATTAGGCATCCTGTAAATTTTCTATCCGGACAAAAAAATTAATAACTCGGGGAAAAGGAAACGTAAACCTATTTCCTAAATGGGGTTTTGAAGCGGTAAAATCCAGCTTCATTTTGCTTTTTAATTTTTCCGATTTTTCTTGTACCTGGTACGTCATTGTTAGACCCGGAGACAACAGGAAAAACAACGTATGATTTGCGAAACGCTGAAACTTTTTGAGAAATTAGCCAGTGTTATAAAAAACAGGGAAACGCAAGTATGGCGGCCCGTATGTGTCGGCGTTGCGCTACACAATTTTTTGAATGTGTCAAAAAACGATCCCTTGGGGAATGAGCGAAAAGGTAATTCTTGTTTTATATCATACATTCGATAGCCAGACTATGTGGGATGCGTGTGCCATACCGATGCGGCGTCTCAAACTGTCCGCCATACTGAAGTAAACGTGTCATTTTTTTATGTTCTCTTGAAATAGTAGCGAAAAGATTTTTTATCCAACGATACAAAAAGATGTCTCAGCACCGATTATGACCATGCCATACTGTTTCGGTGTCCCTAAGTACACGCCATACTGATTCAAAGATGTCGAATTTTTCACTAGTCCATGTATCATAGGAATACACGTGGAAAATACATGTATCGATTGATTTTAATGTCTAGAAGACAAGAGTGTATGTGCCATACCGATTGGATGTCTCCAACGTGAGAAATTAAACTGTAAAGTTGTAAAAAAACTTACAAGTGTGATGTATGACAGGCGAAATTGCCAAAGTCATGTTTTTGAGACATATTTAATGTCTGGAATACGAATAAATATGTACCATACCGATATCATGTTTCTAAGGCGAGGAATAACCCTGTAAAGTTGTAAAAAAATTAACGCGCACAAGGTCGGGGACACTAACTATAGGTATACTGGAACGCGCACGACCATAGGGATAGCGTATTATATCCACTCCTGATGCCAAGAACTGTCGCCAAGAACACCAGCACACATGTACAGTCGAAAGAAAAGTTTATGACAAATATTGCGCGCAATGTTTACTGGTGTTTTTTACAGCCCTTCAGAAACAAAAAAAAATAATGTAAAATCTAAATGAAGTGTTTGGTACGGCTCTTTGGGTTTTCAAACTTGAAGTTGGTTATACTTTTCATACTGACTGTACCCCAGAGTGTGCGAGAGACATAGGATATATTCCAAAGACTACCGCAGTTCTTGTATAATTATATAATTGAATATCGCCGATTTCTAACAATTGCAGAAACTGTCAGCTCTGACGAAGACGACGGAGATTGGGTTGAAGAGGAACACGACGAAGATGGTGAATTCGATGATTTCGATGACAACGTATCATCAGATGAAGACAGCGAGGATGAAAATGAAATATCTAATTGAATAACACGAAATATACAACCCAAATTTGCTGTATTTCATTTATTTTAATAAATTATATCGGTCCTAATTTTTCATAAAACGTTGAAAATCAGCCATTCATTTCATATCACTTCCCCATTAAGGGGTTACCCCCACTTGCGATTTTGAAAAAATCGATTTTTTTTTAATTGCATTTTTTTTAAGTATAAATATCTGAGAATATGTCCTGAAAAATTCAAGTCGATCCGAACAAAATTGACTGAGATATGAGCGTTGAAAGAAAAGAATCCGTTGTGTAAACGACCGGAAATTGAAACTTTAAACGCGTTTTTCTCAAAATGGCATTTCTGAAGTCGGTGACCAAGATTACTCGAACACTAATGAACCAATCTTCTTGAAATTTTGCAGGCTTATTTAATACATAAAAATGTAGTCTTTAATCGTTCGATTTTTTTTCGTTAAAATCGAACCATTAACTTTGACTGTCCGCCATTTTGTGAAAAATGAATATTTCTTAAAATCCTTCGATTAAAGACTAGTTTATACTTATATTTGACTAAATCCATCCGCATTTTTTTTCAGATGATCCACTTCGCCGCAATGTTGGTCACCGCAAACCGTGTATATAAAAACATTATTTCATTGACGGCCATTTGCCACTAAACAATGTAATATTTTTCACTAAAAAAATTACTGAAAGTTCTTCACGATGTGTTCTGTAAGATGGTATATTGATCGATTAAAAAAGTTTTGTAGTTTTCTTTAAAAAAATTCATGAATAAGGCCTTTTTTTGCGCTACAAGTGGGGGTAACGCCTTAATGTAAAGATTAGAGAATTATCTTACAACACTTACAAATGATTTTATGAACATTTTGAAAAAAAAAATAGTTTTTTGCATCATGGCGGCCAATATATACCTCCTATCAGTATGGCATTGCATCTATTCATCAAAATGGACCACGGAGGTCATAAAAACGGACCGCTATACTTTCACCTATGATACATCGACTAGTGAAAAATTCGACACCTTTGAATCAATATGGCGTGTACATAGGGACACCGAAACAGTATGGCATGGTCATAATCGGTGATGAGACATCTTTTTGTATCGTTGGATAAAAAAATTAGCTTTTCGCTACTATTCCAAGCGAACATAAAAAGATTACACGTTTAATTCAGTATGGCGGACAGTTTGAGACGCCGCATCGGTATGGCATACGACTCCTTCATACTCTGGCTATCGAATGTATGATATAAAACAAGAATTACCTTTTCGCTCATTCCCCAAGGGATAGTTTTTTTTACCCATTCAAAAAATTGCGCAGCGCAACGCCGACAACTAGGGGCCGCCATACTTGCGTTTCCTTATTTTTAATAACGCTGGCTAACTTTTCAAAAAGTTTCAGCGTTTCACAAATCAAACGTCGTTTGTCCTGTTGTCACCGGGTCTATGTGCAAATGCTGGTTTTTCTCGATTGTCGTACTTTGCAAATTCGCGTGCTGGACTTTGGAATAAATTGTAATCTCACCATTTAGTGATAAGATCTTTAAAACGGACATCGTTAGCTTTAGTTTCGTTTCTTAAAAAATAATTACGATTTTTCTTCCACAGAGTGAGTTAAATTTTCCCTTGAAATAAACGGCGGGTTTCCGAAAAGCTGGCCCCGTACGGCGTAACTTGGAAACTATGAGGTTTGGAATATTTAGTCTAAGGAGTAAAAAGATGTTTTTTGTTATTTTGGAGTCACTACATTTCTTTAAAAAAAAATTCCAAAATTCCTTCATATCGCTATTTTTGGTTGAAAGTCGACGATTTGTCTCATTAATTTAATGCCGTTCCTTTGAAACAAAGATGTTTTAATGAAAATATCAAGAGGAGAAAAGGTTCATGCAGCACTGGCCAAAAGTATGAGGCACCGCTATAAAATATTGATATTTTAAAAAGTACAAAATCTATTACAATTGCTTAAAGCTAAAGCTAAGACGGCATCATCAAATATAAGATGAAACAATAGAAAACTACTTTTGGTGGATTGCAAAACATTTGGATCGTAAAACGCTAAACATGTGCGTTTTTTTAATTTCCACGAAATTTTTTACCAGTATTCAGTTGCTATTCTTAGATTGGAGAAGCTCTTTTCTCCGATTTCATTAGTTCAGCACGATTCCTTGCTTTCGAAAATACCGAAAAGTACTGAACTTTCATACAAAAAGCGGGTAAAAATGCAACTTTTGCACAAACAAGGGAAGTTCCAAGTTGAAACATCGAAGCAATTGTAATAGTTTTATGTACTTTTAAAAAAATCAATATTTTATAGGGCTGCCTAATACATTTGGCAAAGACGATATGTACCTTTTTAAAGGTACATACAGTCCATAATAAGTACATAAAAGTAACGGCAATAAATGTATAAGACTAATCGTCAACTATCAACCAAAAATAGCGATACATACGAATTTTCGAAAAAAATCTTTTAAAAATGTAGTGACTCGAAACTGACAAAATACAACGTTTTACTCCTTAGACCAAATATTCCAAACTTCATGTAAATAAAACTCATTCAGTTATTTTTAAAGATCTTATCACTGAATGGTGAGATTACTATTTTCCAAAGTCCAGCACGCGATTTGACAAAGTGCGAAAATCATCAAAAATCGACATTTGCAGAATAACGTAGCGGGTACGAAAAGAAACCGCAAAAATCAAGATCAAAAATCAAAATGAAGCTGGCTTTGTCCTCTTCAAAACTACGTTTGGGAAATTGGTATACGATTTTTTTCACCGAGATATTCGATTTTTTGTCAGGATAGAGAATTTACAGGGTGCCTAATACTTTTCTATCTTCTATATATTTCGAATTCAGACTCCAGAATTTTGTAGTTAAATATGTATCAATGAAAACTTAGATATGTATACACATTTTTTAACCCGCCTGAAAGTTTGATTGTTCCTACAATTTTACAATGATAAACAGAGTTTATTGATATGCGGCATAGATGTCGTGAAAGTTGCGGTATGGTAACTATAGCTCGAAAAAATATTTAAATACATAACTAACTCCGGTGGTCGGGATCGGGCTCTGGCGGTACTTCAAGTTAAGCAGCATTATTCGTGGCCAATACTCGGAGCGGTGACCGCTTTAGTCGTGGACCGGCTGGCGCATTGACTAGCGAGCGGACGGCCAGTACTTCCCACGCCGTGGGGAAGATACTTGAGTTAAAGTCTGTGCACCAGAGAATCAGAAGAATATAGGGCTGTCATACGAATACGGGTTTTCAACAGTTTCTACAGAAAGTTAGGTTAGATTTACTGGGTGCAGGTAGGGAGTGATAGGAAGGGAGTTTAATTGGGAAGGCTTACACCTAAAAACCGCCATGGTGTACATTGGAACTCAGAAGTTAATTGGGTTTTCAATAGATGAAAAAAATGTTTAAATAAACAAAAACACAATTTAAAAAACTCTTTTATAATCTTGAACAATGATGGAATGTAAATAATTGAATATATGTTCCAACGACGTCAAATACATTAATTTAATTGGTTAACCCTTTAATTTGATTTAATTGATTAACCCTTTAACTGATTAACCATTGTAACAAATTTGCTACGTTCACATCGACCCCGTCGGTAAAACGTAAGGACGCTATAGCGGACAAGCTACTTCACAGTTCCATCAATCTATGCTAGATGCAGCTACAAATGCCAGGACAGCTTGAAATTCAAACGTAAACATATGAATTATGTTAATATGGCAACAATGTTGTCGTGAAAATTTACGACGTTTGCCCCAGCACTCGATCTGCTGCCCGTTTATTGTCCAAAAAAGCAAGTAAATGGACATTCTCTCATTCTTGAAATATTTTTTGACAGAATTGTGTAAAGGCAGCTTAACTGGACGAACTAGGCTTTGAAGATTTTTTTATTAAATTAGAATAATAGTTCGAACCAAGCGGGTAGTAGCAAATTTGCTACAGTCCGAAAATACTACTTCCCAGGCCTTTATCGACAGAATTATGGTTGGACATTCATATTTAACCATTTTTAGCTATACTACCAGAGCAAATGATTTTAAGCCATCCAGAAATAAGCGTGGCTGTTAAAGGGTTAATAATTTGATTTGTAAATGGATAATTATTATTATTCTCGTGATCATATGTTTTGATGAAGCAGACACGTGCTCAGACAGACATGCAGGTAGGAGGTTTTTTGCACGGGGTGGGCCCTAGCAGCAGCAAAGGAGGAGCCGAAAAGTTGATTTAGATAATATTTTGAGGGTCATAGTAGGACTTCTAGCATTCAGTCCCGGATTATCCATATAGGCAACGCAGGCAACTGCCTATGGGCCCGGCGCCTCCTAGGGGCCCCGCGGCCGGCCCGTGAGAAAATAAGTCGAAGTAATAGAGAGGTAACGTAATGGGAGAAACGTAACAAACATATGCTTAGCGCCGAGCCGCTATTGCTAAAAAGCTTAAGGTACATGCTTACTTTTTTAAGTATGTATGTACTAAGTAAATAAATAAATAAAGTAATTAAATAAAGTATGTAAAAATAAGCTTGTAGGGTACATACTTACTTTATCTCTAGAATTACACTGACAAGCACAGACAACTGTCCTGACGCTACCTCCCTCAGCATTACTCGGCAATGTTTCAATATAATTTCAGAACGCATTCCAAATTGATTCCACGCATTTTTATTATTTAGGTTGGCAGCACTGATTACTTGCTGTTTGTTTCGCATGAAAACAATATTGGGGGATTCCCCGTCTCGCCCGATACGTTGAATTATATACAATGTATTACGACGCGATACAAATACGATACACATGCGCGTCAGTCATAGCTACGAAGATATGCAAACGTCCTTTGTAATAAAAACCGCACAGTAGTGAAACGCGCGTTGCCTGCGTGTTTTAAAAACGCCGTGTGACACGCTCTTATTGATTAAGGCGTCTGGCCACCTTGGCCGATCGAAAAATGGGTATATTTTAAAAAATTAAATAAACTCGAAAGTATGGGCCGGAATATTTTTCTTTTTTTACACAACGTCAGAAAGGGCTTTAAGAATAACGTTAATAAATTTCCGTTCAAAATATTAAAAAATGGCGCCGTTATGCACATTGCCGCGGGGGCCCGAAATTATGGTGAGCCGAAAAAAAAAATTTGTATTTTTCACCGAAATTATGGATCACCATAATTTTTTTAATAGTCGAAAAAAACCGCTACGGTACATTGTAGCGACACTACTCACGAATGAGCTGATTTTTCTTTCAGATGTGACATGACCGGGTAATGTGCAATGTTATGCAATGTGCATAACGGCGCCATTTTTTAATATTTTGAACGGAAATTCATTAACGTTATTCTTCAAGCCCTTTCTGACGTTGTGTAAAAAAATTAAAATATTCCGGCCCATATTTTCGAGTTTATTTTTCTTAATATACCCATTTTTCGATCTGCCAAGGTGGCCAGACGCCTTAATTTCTCATTTTGTTCAGTCATTGCGACCATCAATTGTGTTGAGTGTTTCGAAAGTCTTACAGTGTTTCGAACTTAGAAAAGAGTGCGACACTTTTATAGATTGTGAAGAAAAGTGCTTTGAGAAAATCGACGAAACTACGTAGCCAAGACATTCAGATAAATATCAAAAACGGAAGTGATATCTACGTAAGTTTTTATTGACGTCATTCAATTTACTTATTTGAAGGAAAGTGTTCATTACCTTACATATATGTCATTTCAACCACTTTTATCACCGCTTATTTCAGGAGCAAAATGTCGGCAGCACCCGGAAAGAAAAAACACCAAAGTGGATCAGAAAAACGGAAAAAACAGCAAGAACAACAAAACAAATTTGATGAACAGTTAAAAAAGACACGAAAACTTTTTCAACTCGGATTTACTCGTGAATCAACGGAAAATAAGTTTCATCGTGCCTTTCAAAGTCCAAGTACATCTGCCAGCGCATCGACGGCGGTAAAGCCGGTAGAGATTGCTTCTGACTCCTGAGACCAGACTGACCCTGGCCGGGACCAAGAAACAGACAGTCTCCTGGCCAGCACAGAACAGAATGGACTAACCCTGGCCGGGACCAAGAGACAGACAGTCTCCTGGTCCATTCGAGGACACAATTTTGAAAAGCTCGGCGAACCAAGCTTTTCAATATTGTCTACGTTCAACAATGCATCAACAATCAATATGCATATTAGTGCATGCAGATCGTGTAGAGAAAATTGAGGTCAACAGTGAGATGTAATTACATCACCAAAGCGCAGTCCATCTAGGAGTGGAATACCAGAATGATTTTGGCTTTTGGCAAAACGTTACCAACGAAGTACAAGATTTTTTGTGTATTGGAGACGGTAACGAATGTCAACATTTTGATTGTGATTTTTCTCCTTCAAGCCGACAATTTGACAATACTAAGAGAAAGTTTTCTCGCTCTATGTTTTTCCGAAAACATGTAAGTGGCAGTAAAATTAAAAGAGAGTGTCTCATGTATTCTCCATCTATTGGAAACGTATACTGTTTTCCGTGTGTTCTTTTTGGTGAAGCCCAACCTAATCTCAATTTAAAACTGGATTTTCTGATTGGAAAAATGCCTCGCAACGAATTAAACAGCATACAAATAGTGCAATGCCCGGAGTATGTGTACAAACGCTGATTAGTAGGCAACGCATTCACGGACTAGTTGACAGCTCTTCGGAGATTCAATTCAACAAAGAAAGAGAATATTGGATCAAAGTTTAACAACGAGTGGTATCGGTGATCAAATTTCTGTCATCACGTGGCTTAGCATTCCATCGTGATAATTTACTTCTTGGTTCTAACATATTGGTAATTACTTGAAAATTTTAGAGTTACTCGCGGAATATGGCCCTTTTCTCAGTTCTCATTTAGCCAGATATGGTAATGAAGGCAAAGGAAAATCATCGTATTTCTCTTCAACGATTTGCAAGGAAATTATTGACATATTGGGAGAGAATGTTTTGCAAACAAATATTAACGAAATTCTTAAAGCCAAGTATTTTTCAATAAGTGTCGCTTCGACACCATGCATATCTCATATAGATCAGCTGACTGTAGTGATAAGATATATTGCGACGTCAAACGGTGAAATGACAGAACGTTTTCTTACATCCATTCCCATAGAAAGTCACAAGGGGGAAGAACTGGCCGCCGCTGTTTAAACATTCTTCAACAAATGCCATATTGACATAAAAAAAATTGAGAGGTCAGTCATACGACAATTCGTCAAATATGTCTGGTTGTTACAAAGGCCTTCAGGCGCATATCAAGAAAATAAATCACCTTGCACACTATATTCCATGTGCAATTTTTTTATTCTATTAGCCTGAACGGTTAGGAATATTGCTTTACAGAATTGAATAATTCCAAAAATAATTCCAAAAATAAATCCAAAATTGAGCTTTACAGAATAGAATAATTCCAAAAATAAGGTAAGATTGCATTCATAATAAATACCGCGCGGCGCGCCCGACCGCCAACACCAAAGCCGTTTTTCCACGATTCACTTTTTTGAACCTTGTGAAAGTTCTAATTCTTGAATGAAGGTTCAGATTGCTTTGAAATGTTTACAACATATTCTTAGCATTGTAATGACGAGCGATTTTTGGGATTCAGATCGACTTTCGAATTCTCAATATTTTACAAATTTCCCGACAAATAGAAGGAAGAGACACCAATTTGACACCAAGACAGACCATCACACTTCATTGGTCGTTAATGGAATCCCGCCGGTGAGGCGATATGTCGAAGCAGATGAAATCATCGCTAGACAATACGTGAAAGCGACGATTTCTTTCGGCGCTCACGTTGACGATCGAGATGTGGTCATCAACGTCTCGGCTCAAATGGCGATCACCCGAGTTGTTTATACGAAGGCGATAACTGCTCAGCGAGCGCCACAAAGGGCTGGTGGGCTCCACAGTTCGCAAGGGGATCGACGTTTCGACCACGGAGGCGACGATCACTTCTCGAGAGACTTCCAAACTCGAAACATGTTCTAATTTCTATTCATATACGTATTCTGAAGACTATGACACACAACGTTACGCGATTTTGTATTATTCACGCATAAAATATATATAACTCTGTCATCCTACATTACGGCGTTTCTTACAGTTCAGAAGTGGGATAAAGAACTTGTTTTATATCTTGTCGTGTGCGTGTAGCAGTGTAAAAAGTATACTCTATATATTTTGGTGAACAACGGTGAACACGGTGCAAAGTTGTACGAGTTATCGTGAACGAGGTGAACATTGTATACGATGGGTCACTCGCATGTCAGGTCTCGTAGATCTCAAACAAGATCTAATTCTCGCGAGACGACTTCTCGATACACATCGGTACCGCGATCGCGCGCTAGACATCGCGAAGAAAGGTAGAGGTCGTCAAGAAGACGGCGTCAACACTCTCGTGAGTGATCTCGCGATGTGCGTGATCGGCGGCGTTCACCGATAGACCTATGCACTCCTAGCAATGAACGTTCTACAGATTAGCAGGGAGCCTTTCAGAAGTTGATTGAGGCGGTGACGATCGTTGCAGAAAAACAAGGACCGCAGATGACAAAGGAAGGCAAACGGTCAATACCATTGTTTGACCCAAGCCAAAAGAATCAGACGGTTGGAACGTGGATTCAGAGGGTGGAGAAATTGAAGAAAATCCACGAGAAATTTGAGAAAATAAAAAGGTAGATTGGCTTATCATAAGTCAATCTACGATCTTTTTCTCAAATTCAGAAAATTTGAGGGGCAGACAGCTGTTCGTCTATCTATTTTACGTCGTTTGGCAAAGTTTCGACCGGATCTGAAGAGCCGTTTCAGAGATTTTTGGTTATCTATAATTGTTTTACCATACCGACCGCGATTAGGTGTCATTCCGTCTTAATGAACAGACTAGTATACCCGCTCAAGGGTCAGATTTCTGTCCTCGCGTATATGGACGATATTCTTATTCCGTCTAAAGATGTCACGTCGGATTTACATGCGCTGCAGTTAGTGTTGCGGGCGTTACGAGATGCACAACTAAAATTGAATATAAGTAAATGCACATTCCTCGAGACAAAAGTTGACTATCTCGAGTACGAGGTAACCCGGGCCAGCAAGGGATACGGCCGAGTAGCCATAAAATTGACGACGTAAACAATTTTTCAAGTGCCCTCCACCGTGCACGGCGTGAGACAGTTCATTGGTCTTGCGAGATATTTCCAAAAATTTATCCGAGACATTACCACTGTTGCTCGACCGCTTTCTAAGTGAACAAGAAAAGTCTGTAGCTTGGTGTTGGGGCGATGAGCAACAGCGCGCCTTCGACATATTGAAAGGAAAGCTGATTTCTAGGTCTATATTGGCCATATATAAACAGGGCGAGATTGAGATACATACAGACGCGAGTCAGCTAGGTTTGGGCGGTATCTTACTGCAACAGCAAATCGAGAATGATTTAAAACCGATTGCTTACTTTAGCCGGCAGACCACTAAAGTAGAACAAAAATACCACTCGTATGAGCCCGAAACGCTCGCAGCCGTAAACAGCCTACAGAGATTTCGGGTGTATTTACTAGGAGTCCGGTTCAAGATCGTAAGCGACTATAGTGCTTTGCGCGCGACCTTTATTGAACGAAATTTATTGCCACGCATGGCGCGGTGGCCGATTCAATTGCAAGAATTCGATTGCTCTATCGAGTAAAGAGCCGGAAAGAAAATGCCGCACGACGACGCACTGAGTCACAATCCGATCGAGACCGACAAAAAATTAAAAGGTATAGATGATGTCGGGTTGTTGCACATCGAAATCGGAGATTGTCTGCTAATCACTCAATTGTAAGATGCGCGATTAAGGCACGTACATGAAGTGCTGAATACAGAAGTGAAAGATGCTGAAGAAAACCAGATCAAATTTGATTACGTTCTTGAGGAGAATCGGGTGTTTAGAAAATCCTGGCGGTGTCAAGTGGGCGGTCCTGACGGCAGCGAGACAAAAAAGTCAGACCATGCCACGACGAAATAGGGCATTTCGGAGTGACAAAGACGCTCGAAAAAGTGCAGGTTTGCTTTGATGCGGCATTACGTGAGACGTTATGTCGCCACGTGTTTGGAGTGCCTTTATGATAAGTAGCCAGCTGGTAAGCGACCAGGCCATTTACCGCCGATAGAAAAAATTCTCCATGCCTGTGCGCACGATACACATAGGCCACTTGGGACCGATCGTGAAAAGTACTACCGATAATTCATATTTGCTCGTAGTGGTGGAGGCGTTCACTAAATTTGTATTTGCTAAGTCAGCGAAAAACAGCCGGTCACGGATGCGGAATGACGGGGTGACCGGCGAATGATCAGGCGGTCACGGATCCGGAATGACGGGGTGACCGGAAAGCGACTGACAATACCAGGTGTGTAAGTATGAAACCGGAATTTGCCCATAGGTGGCGCTAGATGTCGATGCAGTTACCGACACATCACGTCAGCGGTGTCTTGTTATTGTATTGATATCCGACAAAGATTTCCAACTCACAATAACACGAGTTTCATTCAGTAGCATTAGTTTATTAGAGATAAACATGTCGAGTTTTGTGCCAACAAATTACGATTTGCCGACAGCACTACTTTTCTGTTTTCATTTGAAGAAAACCGCAGCCGAATCGCATCGAATGCTTGTGGAGGCGTTTGGTGAGCATGCTCTCGGTAAAACACAGTGTTTCGAGTGGTTCAAACGGTTCAAAAGTGGCGATTTTGACGTGAGGGACGAAGAACGTGGAAGACCACCGAAAAAGTTTGAAGACGCTGACCTGCAAGCCTTGTTGGACGAAGACGATGCTCAAACACAACAACAACTGGCGGATGTACCTACGGTAATGATATGATACTTTATATCATATCATTACAATAAACGTGTTTTTTCTGTACAAAAATTCCGGTTTCATACTTACACACCTGGTAGACATGCAGTCTATTAGTCAGTCCTATAAGTGCAACAGCTAAATGTAATCGGACGGTCACGGATCCGGAAGGACGGGGTGACTGAATGATGGTCCACATTACATGTACACTGAGTGCCCCACATGGAAATAAAATATATAAAAAATATATCGAAAGATACATAAAACATATACAGTAGAACCTCGATTTTCCGAACCTCGATCATCCGAACCCTCAATTATCCGAACGATGACTTAGTTTATCCGAACGCTCAATTATCCGAACGTTGGCGCGAAAGATACATTGTTTTTCGCTGCGACCGACGTGAGCAACAATGAGCAACCCAACGCAACTTCTCCTTCTCAAACGGCTGCGATACTTAGCCGCTCAAAAACGCGTTACAGCCGTTCATCAATTAAAAATGGACGATTTTATTTTAAAAAGTATAAAAAAGCATTCGACGTTTTTCAGGTGTTTAAAATATATATATATATTTATGTGCGCGCGCGTGTGTGTGTGTGTGTGTGTGTGTGTGTGTGTGTGTGTGTATTTCAATGGTAATATGTATGTCAAATTTTAATATATGTGTATGCACTGTTTTTATGTAAAAAGGTGTTGTTTATGATCTTGTCCCAAAAAACCCACGTTTCGATTATCCGAACTTTTGATTATGTGAACTAGTCTCGGTCCCTATTAGTTCGGATAATCGAGGTTCTACTGTATTAAATACATTTTGTACGAAAAGTTGGATATGTCAAGTATAACTTTGGATATGATTAAAAACCTATGCGATATATAAACATAAATAGCTTCTAAGATGTACATTAAATATATTAGATATGTATACTGAATATATGTTTAATATACTGGGGAACATAACGGAGAATGTATGCTGACATCTAAAAAAAGATACATTCAAGATGCATATAAAATATATTAGTACAGTCGTGCTGTCGCTGAAAAAACCCGGAATCGGAGAAAATTAGAAGAAGGGTAGTTTTTTGACAGGTGATTTTGTAGGTGCCGCGGGTGCTAAATCTAAGTTTGCCTAAGAATCGGGGTGTAGGGTTCTTTTTTAGGGGATGGAGGAGATGGGGGTGGATTAATGCCAAACTACAACCCCTACGAGGTCGGCGCCGTGAAACAAAATGTTCAGAAAAATCCGGGCTTTAGTTTTGTCCACGGCGCCGAAGTCGTGGAAGTTCATTTTGAGGGTGAAAAAGTGGGGTGAAATTTTGAAAAATCGGTTTTAATTCAATAACTCTTTAGAAAAAAATGGTACGTTTTTTGTTCAAATGGGAACGTTGTAGCCCTTGAAAAGACGCGTCGATCGAGTATTTGATCATCACTCTCCGATAATATCTTCACCCCCACAAAATGGTAAAAATACCAAAACAAAAAAATATTTTATTGAATAACTCAAAAACAATCGGCTTTTCGAGTATGGTTCAAATATACGAAATGTAGAGAATAATTTTCTCCATATTTTCGTTGCTATGGACCAACCTTGAATTTTTATTTTCCAACCCCTCTCGGGGGTTGAACATTCAAAATGAAATTCTGGGTAAACTATTGACGGCACGAATTCGCCGCCGTGGAAGAATTTGTAGCTTGAACCCTCAGCTACATTTTTGTCGACAGCGCCAAACTCGTATCTCTTCACTTTCGGTCAATAGTTTTCCCAAGATTTCATTTTGAATTTTCAACTCCTGAGAGGGGTTCGAAAAAGCAAAATTCAATAGTTGTGCATAGGAACGAAAATATAGAGAAAATTATTCTCTATATTTCGTACATTTGATCCATCCCCGAAAAATCGATTGTTTTTGAGTTATTCAATAAACAATTTTTTTCGTTAATTCTTCAACAATTCTTTTGGGGGTGAAGATATTATTGGAGAGGGTTGATCGAATACTCGATCGACGCGTCTTTTCAAGGGCTACAACGTTTCCATTTGAACAAAAATTGTATGAATTTGTCCTAAAGAGTTATCGATCGAAAACGGATTTTTCAAAATTTCTTGTTTCCCGCCGCCGACCTCGTGGAGGTTGTGGTTTAGCATTAATCTATCCCCATCCCCTAAAAAACCCTACCCCCCGATTTTTAGGCAAACTTGGTTTTAGCACCTGTGGCACCTACAAAATCACCGGTCAAAAACTAGCCTTCTTCTAATTTTTTCCGATTCCAATATATAGCACGACTGTACTATATTGAAATTGCATGACTAACGTACGCTTTATACATTTTTTATAGGATATCCGAATGTATTTAAGGTATGCTATATGTATATCTGAATATATATTACTATATATTTATATGTATATATTTACTAATATACCGAGAATAGTCTCAAGATCCGTTTGAATCATATAAAACGCTCATAAATTATACACTTTCGATTAATTCAGTGTATATATACATTTAAACACACACACACACACACGCACGCACGCACGCACGCACGCACACACACACACACACACACACACACACACACACACACACACACACACACACATTAGCTTTTGCCCACGGTTTTCCCGCTCTGTACCGCTTGAAACAGTTATTCTGGCTACCTGCCCACATGAAAATAAAATATATAATAAATATATCGACAAATATATAAAACATGTATTAAATATAATTGGTTCGAAAAGTTGGATATGCCAATTATATTTTTGGGTAAGAGTAAAACCTATACGATATATAAATATAAATCCATTTAAGATACATCTTAAATATTTCAAACATACAAACTGAATGTATGTTTTATATATTTTAAATATGGTAGGTTAAGCAACTTGAGTAACAGATGACGTGGCAAATGAAAAACATCTTCAAGTCGGTATCTCGCGAAGACCTAGCCGCACTAGCCGGAATAAATGATCGGACAAAAAAATTGAAGGTTGTGTAATCTCGTAATTCTATTCGATTATCGCTCTCTATGCGAACGCAATTAAGTAATTGATCCGATAATGTTAGTTACTCTTGTAAATCCACACATGTTTCAATAAACTAGCATTGTGTATTGTACAATATGCAGACGATACGAAAGTTAATTTAACACGTAGAACTAGCTCAGTGGGGAATGTCCCAGCTCATCACTCAGAGGTCCTGGGTTCGAAACCACCTTACGGCGTGTAAGCATCTGATATAATTTAAATTTGAACCATTAATATATTTGAACCGCAAACACCATGATCGTAATTAATGACGAGGAAAAATATCGTAAAAGAGTGCAATGATGTAAATAACGTCATAACAAAATTTTTAAGAATATTTCAAGTACAGTTTAAATATATTTCAAGTATATCTTAAATACACGTTGAATATATTTCAATAATATTTGAAATGTAGTATGAACACATTTCAAGTATATTTTAAACGGAGTATAAACATATATCGTGTATATTTTAGAGTTAGTTTAAATACATTTGTAGTATATTATGAGGATAATTTGAGTACATTGTAAGTATATTTTCAATATAGTTCGAATATACGTAACTGCCTATCCAACATATATTTTTTATATACATTCTGAAGATCTATTTTGGCCGAAAACTTTGATATCGCGAATATATTTTTAATGCTTTTTCCGTATATATTACATATATATATAATCTATATCGAAGATGGATAATATATAACAAAAAATATATTTTCACATATATTTTATTTCCGTGTGGGCCGTGGCAGCTGAATATGATAGGACGGGGTGACCAGAGACCAGACTATGACGGGGTGACCAGAGAAAGAGCAGTCGGTCACGGATCCGAAATGACGGGGTGACCGGCGAGCGATCAGATGGTGACGGATCCGGAATGACGGGGTGACCAGCCGATAAGGGTATTGGATCAATATGATCGTTGCATGAATCATTTAATGAGCATTAAGCGATTGATCGCTCCCGGCTTAAAATATATTAACATTTGTATACAAAATAAAGCATGGTATGGAAATTAGTGCATATTTGTGCGAGCAACTGGAGAGAAGACTTAACAAATCATACTAACCATATTAGCGACTCTCGACCGGGTAGTATGGTGGGAGGCGCAACAGAAATTATGCTACAACTTGTTCAATGTTGTCCTATGTTCTTAGAAGAAGGCCGAGTAACCCGAAGTGTGGCGGCACGGAAGTTACCGAGATCCTACAAAGCCTTCTCACCGGGCTACAAAGCACAGCATCATGCGACCTGTGATGCCACCTTCGCGAGGACGCGAGTTCGTCAGGATGGACGACTGAAAGCGACGATTTCTTTCGGCGCTCACGTTGACGATCGAGATGTGGTCACCAACGTCTCGGCTCAAGTGCCGATCACCCGAGCTGTTTATACGAAGGCGATAACTGCTTAGCGAGCGCCACAAAGGGCTGGTGGGCTCCACGGCTCGCAAGAGGATCGATGTTTCGACCATCGAGGCGACGATCACTTCTCGAGACACTTCCAAACTCGAAACATCTTCTTATTTCTATTCATACGTACTCTGAATACTATGGCACACGACGTCACGCGATTTTGTATTATTCACGCATAAAATATATATAATTCTGTCATCCTACATTACGGCGTTTCTTGCATACGATCTTTGTCGCAAATATTGAAAAGAAACGTTTGCTGAAAACTCTCTGCCTGGCTGGCGTACGAGAACGGCCGAGTTGATACGACCGGCGTCTGTCATCAAGAGTATGGCCCCTCAACAAAATTTAGAGCGGGATCGAATGAGATACGCCAGCCGAAAGAAAGGATAGAGCGTGCAAGGGGGAAACGTTCTCGAAGTGACGGCGTTAAAATTTTTCTCGTGGTCAGTGGTTCTCTTTTCTATTCGAAGGAAATGGAAAAATGTTGTAGATCTCGGAAATCTGATTTAATCAAACCTATTACCAAGTGTGTTGAAAGCAAAGAAATTTGAGACGAATATCCGCAGGGGTCAGGTCACTCATGATTATTTCGTTTTTTCGATCAATTCTTTTTTTTGTACGCATTCAATTATATTTATATAAAATGTTCCGAACAAAATTATTTTTATGCATACTATTGTAGTCTGAATACTTTTAAATAATATGACGAAAATTTGTGCACGATATTCAGTGCGATGAATCAAGGTTTTGAGAACCACGGTTGCTAGTCGGACTATCGTCTAATTATGTAAAAAGACCAGGCGTAGTTTCTCACCAAGAAGCGTTCATGTGATTTCCTTACTGTAAGATTTATTAAATTATAAATATGAGCCTATATGGCGACTCGAAACGATAGCACGAAAACTCCGGCGGTTGATAAACAAAATATCCAAATCGATCCGGTCGTAAAATCGACAAGGCCCGAACCATGGGCACTTCGCCGCGCAAAATACCTCTCTGTTCTCCCTTCCCAGTATTTTCGAAATCAAGAACGTAGACCCAATTCTTAGTAATGCAGGATCGATCGTAGCCCTTGCTCAAACAGAAATTTCCCAAATTATTCCCCCACTATAATTTAACCAATCATGTTTTATGCACTATTCTCCAATCCACAAGAGACGCATCCCCAACAGTGTGTGCCCCTACTCTCTCAGAATCTATATCGCCTCATTCTTACGTCGTGAAAAAGAAAAATCTTTAAGTCAGTCTGCCGACCGAATCCCGAGTAGTCAGTTCCTGTTGAGTCTTCTATAACCGTAATTGGAGGAAAGTCTCCCAACATTTTTTATCAAGTTAAGTTCGCTACCTAAGGAGTCTCCGTTGATTTTTCTTTGAAGCAAGAAATGAGTCGTCGTTGATCTTCCTATAATTCGTGTAATCGCAGTCGTAGTAAAAGTCGGTTTTACAATAAGAGTTCGGAAATGTGAAAACTGTGAAAAAAAAGTGTAAAATAAAAGCGAAAGGATCAAGAGTCTAAAATTGCATTTTGGCATCTTAACTACCTGGCCATCACGAATTCTTACACTGATTCACGCAGCAGAAGCAATTGGATTTCACCCATTCCATTTCATCTGAACCAAACGAGTAAGTAATCATGAATATTTTCCACACACGTAAGGGAAAAGATGGGGATGTTCTTCCATTTTAGCGATCTCGGACGTCTCCTCAATTAGACGTCTCCTCAATTAGATAACTTAGAATATAGACAACATCACTCTTTTCACCCTGACAACATTCTGATCGTATAATTGGTAATAATGTTTGGAAACCCGAGAATTTTTTCTTTTCTAATAGTTCGTAATGAAATTCTCCGTTTTTTTTCAACTTGGAATTATTTCTCTTCATTTTAACTAAATATTTTGCGTTTGTATAATTTTTTTCTGTTAATAACGAGTCATGGTTTATAATCGCGGATCGAACTCTCAAGCCCATCCTGGGCAATTTTCCGCAAGGTTAGGCTCGGAACAGGGCAACTTGTTCTAATATAACGTGGATTGTCCGAATAACAAGTAAAGGGAGAGATCGCTCTTCTTGACCGAGATGGATATCCGCCGGTTAGGACGTAACAGCATCATCGGCTATCGTGTGATTCACAGAAACAAACATTTCAATGACACAAAAAAATATAAAAAATAAAATACCGACAGAAAATTGAGTAATAAAATCTTGAGTTCCGAATTTTTATTATAATAATTTAAGAAAAAATAATATTGTTGGTTCATACTGAAGATACATTCATTATGCAATTATAAATATGTTCATTTTTTTCAGACACCCACATTGATGCCGAGAACTTTCACCATCAACGCGCGCGCAACAATATACATTGCTTTATAATATTATATCTCCGCCATTTGTTAATATTTCTGATTTTTTTGTTACATATACTGAACCATGATCATAAATGATCTGTAAAAAAATGTCAATATATGTGTCATTTTTTTTCCGCGTCTAAAAAAGTACCTTCGAAAATCGGCGAAATCGCGTATATAAGGCCTCAATTTGGTTGGAGTACGTGCTGTGGAAAGCTGTGTCGGCCCAATCTCCTTTTTCGGATTCGTACAGGCGCTGTATAATTTTTTTCTGCGTTAATTCATTGTTGGGAGATTATGCTTGAGAGGAGGGTAGGGGTTTGCACTTTTGAAAAATCGATTTTTTTCTCTTTTCTTATAGTTAAACATTTCAAGAATATAATCCCAAAATGTCAAATCAATCAGAGCAAAACTCTCGAAATTATTGACTATTTAATCCCGCTCCGACGGCTGCGGGCGGTCGGACAGGCAGCGCGCTGCTGACGAGCAGTTATGCAGTTTATTCACTTGGCGATCGTCCTTCCAATTATTCTGTTTCGAAAAGGTTTTGTTGAGTATAGATATAGTACAGTCGTGCTATATCTTTACTCAAAAAACCCGGAATCGGAGAAAATTAGACGAAGGCTAATTTTTTGACAGGTGATTTTGTAGGAGCCACGGGTGCTAAATCCAAGTTTGCCTGAAAATCGGGGTGTAGGGTTCTTTTTTAGGGGATGAAAGGAGATGGGGGTGGATTAATGCCAAACTACAACCCCTACGAGGTCGGCGCCGGAAGACAAAATGTTCAGCAAAATCCGGGCTTTAGTTCTGTCCACAGCGCCGAAGTCGTCGAGGTTCATTTTGAGGGTGAAAAAGTGGGGTGAAATTTTGAAAAATCAGTTTTAATTCACTAACTCTTTTTTAAAAAACCGTACACTTTTTGTTCAAATGGAAACGTTGTAGCCCTTGAAAAGACGCGTCGATCGAGTATTCGATCATCACTCTCCGATAATATCTTCACCCCCGAAAAATGGTTAAAAAACAAAAAAGAAATAGTTTATTGAATAACTCAAAAACAATCGGTTTTTCGGGTATGGTTCAAATGTAGGAAATGTAGAGAATAATTTTCTTCATATTTTCGTTGCTACGAACCACCCTTGAATTTTGATTTTCCAACTCCTCTCGGGGGTTGAACATTCAAAATGAAATTCTGGGAAAACTATTGACCGCACGAATTCGCCGCCGTGGAAGAATTTGTAGCTTGAACCCTCAGCTACATTTTTGTCCACAGCGCCAAACTCGTATCTCTTTAGTTTCGGTCAATAGTTTTCCCAGAATTTCATTTTGAATGTTCAACCCCTGAGAGGGGTTCGAAAAAGCATACTTCAAGGGTTGTCCATAGGAACGAAAATATAGAGAAAATTATTCTCTACATTTCGTACATTTAAACCATCCCCGAAAAATCGATTGTTTTTGAGTTGTTCAATAAACAATTTTTTTGTTAATTCTTCAACAATTCCTTTGGAGGTGAACATATTATTGGCGAGGGTTGATCGAGTACTTGATCGACGCGACCTTTCAAGGGCTAGAACGTTGCTATTTAAACAAAAATTGTATGAATTTGTCCTAAAGAGTTATCGAATGAAAACTGATTTTTCAAATTTCACCCCACTTTTTCACCCCCAAAATGAACTCCCACGACTTCGGCGCTAGGGACAAAAATAAAACCCGGATTTTTCTGAACATTTTGTCTCCCGGCGCCGACCTCGTGGGGGTTGTAGTTTGGCATTAATCCACCCCCATCCCCTAAAAAAAATCCTGCCCCCCGATTTTTAGGCAAACTTGGTTTTAGTACCCGTGGCACATACAAAATCACCAGTAAAAAAACTAGCCTTCTAATTTTTTCCGATTCCAATATACAACACGATTGTACTAATAGGTAACAAAAGCCGTATACATATATTATAGGTGTATAATATTTTCAAACGAGAAACGAGCGTCAGTTATTTGTTGTACGTTCGGTCGAGCGCTTGTTCGCAGTGATTTTATAATTTTGTCAAGGAATTTTCTGAATAAAAATTCCAAGATTCTCTAAAGTTTCAAGAAGTGACCAAACAGATACAAGAACCTATTTGTGCAGATCGAAAAAAAGGCTTAATGCATGTAAAAAAAATAAGGATGAAGCTAATACGAAGAGTGCGACCAGTGCGAGCGTGCCGGAAGACGTTGAAAATCATTATAGAATCGGCGATTTTTTGCTTGTCTTCTCAACAATTGCAAGTTTGGTGAAATGTGCTCAGTGTGATTCAGTTGCGTTCAAAAGTTGTAAAAAAGAAAGTCTTTCAAATCCAGGTAAAATGTGCCAATTGTGATCTACGCTATATACCGTCGAGTGAGAAAACTGGTCATCGCTACGAAATCAACACTCGATTTGTTTTCGTAATGCGTATATTAGGTTCGGGTTAAGCAGGCTGCAATAAGTTTTGCGGTCTAATGGACATTGCAAGTAATTTTTAGCCACATCGTCTTATTTGGATATTATGAAATCGATTTGCTCCTACGTCGAAACGACTGCTGAAAAACTTCTCCTTTCCGCCGTAGACGAAGAAAAAGAGAATACAAGGGCAAATTCGGAGTCTGATACTTTGACCGTTTCTGGCGACGGCACGCGGCAGAAGCAAGGCTTTAGCTCCTTGTTTGGCGTCACTTCATTGATTGGTTATTGGACTGGAAAAGTTATTGACATTTTCGTAAGTAGTATGTATTGTCAGTCTTGCAAATTGTGGGGAAACAAATTGAATACAACTGAATTTGAAGAGTGGCACGAAGAACACGTTGATAATAATGAATGTCAAGCCAGTCACACCGGACCATCAGGTAACATAGAAGTAGGCGCAGTAATCGAGATGTTCCGCCACTCAGAGGAGAAGTATGGAGCAAAGATCAGCAACTATATCGAAGACGGCGATACCAAAACTTATGGCAATTTAGTGAACGCGAAACCTTACGGTGAAAATTTCACTATAAATAAAAAAGAATGTGTAGGTCACGTGCAAAAGAGAATGGGAAAACGTTTACGTGATCTGGTAAAAAATACTGTTGAAGACAAAGTCGTGAAAACAGGAAAAAAATCAGGTAAAAAACGGCGAAGTAAAATACTCGGCGGCAAAGGAAAACTCACCGGAAAGGTCATCGATAAATTGAGTCGATACTACGGAACAGCAATAAGACATAATTGTGATCCGGTAGAGAAAATTAAAAATGCCATCTGGGCAACGTATTACCACGAGCAGTCGACAGACGATAACCCTCAACACGGTAAGGGCCTGAGCGGCGAGGACTCGTGGTGTCCTTATCAAAAAGCTCTGGCCACAACAGGAGTGGAAAATTTTAAACACAATTACACTCCACTTCCAGAAGATGTCTTACAAGCAAGAAAACCGATTTACGAAGATCTGAGCAAGGATGAACTTCTTGAAAGGTGTCTTGGAGGTTTTACCCAAAATGCCAACGAAAGCCTAAACCAGCTAATTTGGAGGATTGCACCGAAAAAATTACCTGGCAGCAAACAAATCGTCGAATTTGCATCCTACGTGGCTGCATGCACTTTGAATGAAGGTGCTGGTGCTTTTCTCACCTTCCTGTCGGATATGAACATCAGCGTTGGGCCGGCGCGCTCACGAATACGCAAGATTGGAGGATAACTGTCGCATCAACAGGGCCGAGATACAAGGTGAGAAGCAGAGCAAAAAAGCCAGGATAAGGCAAAGGCTTGAGAAAAGGGGCTCAAGACATCGAAGCTGCTGCAGGGAGTCTACCCTAAGGAGCTGGAATCGATGATTCAGTGTAAGTTGAAAAAAAAAATTCACTTTTTAGCATTTAAAACTTCAAACGCGTTTTTCTTGATCCCACTTTTTCAAAGTCCGTGTTCACTGCCATTTGAAAACTACATGACCGATTTATTTCAAACTTGGTACACACTTTCTACATATAAAACGCCTCCCCCAGCGGTTAGTTTGAGATTTTTTTACATTGAGAAGGTTTTCCACCCCCAAAATGGTGGAATTTTTCGTAAAAAATATCACTTTTAACTTTACATGACAACCAAAAATTTAGAAATGACAAAAAAAAATTATGAAAGACCGTTGGGGGGAGGATTTGATGATACTTTGCCTAAATTTTAATGGTACTTGATTTTAGATCATTTCTAGTTGAGATACAGTGAACACCGCAAATCGTGTTTTTCCAAAGGCGTTCTTGAAAAAGCTTTGTCACCGGCTTGTTTATGAATATTTTCACGTAAAATTTTCACGGAATGTTCTTGAAATGACACTTAACAATGTACAGAAGGTTTCAATAAATTTACTCTATCCATAGAGATGAGAAAAATTCGCAAAAAAGTTTTTTTTTCACGCTGAAACCCCTACCCTCCCCTTAAACACTGAAAAAAGTGAACACGGCAGTGAACGTAAGCGTGACTCGTCATTGGTTTCGAAAAGAGCATCCACTGCAAGGTGGCATACGAGGGCCGATGCAACTAAGGCTTTGTCAAATGGTCACAGCAGTTTTCAGAAAGCTTTGCTGTCTATTGTTGCCGATAAGAATCAGAAATCAGAAGTGGTTCACGAGGCCAGATGTCTATTGTAGGACTTGGAAAGTAAGAAAATGCCGTAATGACAGTCTTCTGGGCTGTCCTACTAGGTCGGATTAATGGTGTTAGTACATCTATACAAAAAGGAAGTGTTGAACTTCGAACGGCAATCGATCTTTTGAAATCGCTTCTAGATTTTTAGCATTGAAAATGCTTCTAAAACTGTATATGTTTGTTGAGGTAGGCTGGATAGGTATAGGGGTCTGAGTTAGCTGGATGTCACATGAAACTAACGCTACCCCCACTCCACCGCCACTGCGTCCCAATAGAGTGGGGGAATCTGTGACATGCTGAATGCCTATGATTGGTTGAAAAATGCCCTTTCCCGACCCTATTCTAATCTTGTTATTAATTTAAAAACTATATTACAACTTCTATTACAAACATATTACAAGAATTATATAACAATTATCATACAAACAAACCTAAGCACACCCAAACAAACAAACAAACCCAAACATCCCAAACAACCCGAAACAAACCCAATTAAAGACCTCGATGTATATAATTGGAATTTTTGTTATTATTCTTTGAAAAATAACAAAAACCAACTCATATTATTCACATGTACCTATTTTTTATTACTGACAAAGTCTGATTACGTTTTCAATGTCATGATATAGTTGCACTTTGTGTAATATCTGTTGATTTTTTATATCACAGAGAGAAATCTTTGACGACTACCAGATGAAGGAAAATGAGAAAATTGATGCCCAATACAGTGATGAAAATCAGCGTGGGCGAAAAAGGAAAAGGCATCATGATGGAAGCGCAGACAACGTTGCGCTCACAGGAAAACAAAAGCTCAAAATTGAAACACATTTGCCTGTATTGAATATATTTTCTACAGAATTGTCGCAGCGCCTAGAAGCTTACCAGGAAATTAGTTCCCTATTTGGATGTTCGGTAAATTTCCCGACAACGTCGGACGACGTAATTAGAGGCCTGTGAAAAGTTTAGGGAACGTCATTCCGAGGACATAGAGCTTGTGTTTAAAGACGAAATGGTGCACTTTGACTAATTCATCGCACAATTAGACGACGACGCCGAAAAAGAAAAAGATATTGTCTGCAAAGAAATCATACAAGTACCCGACTAGAAATGTCGCTACGGGGCAGACTATATCGGCATCCGGCATACCGTATTCCGTACCACGGCACGGTACTGGCCGTAACGTAACTAATCCGTATACCTTTTCGGGCTCTGATCCGGTTGCCGTATCTATGCCTGGAATGAAAAATAAAAAATTAAAAAATTACGAATGAAACAATTCTGGTAGTATTTTTCGTTTCCATACGCGTCATTTGTGATCCTGGTGATACGATAATTGGAATAAAACGTATCCTGACACATTGAAGTGTTTTACCTACCCTCGGGATTTAACCTACATCTTCTAATTCTAGAGCTGAGCGCGCTACGTATTTAGCCATTCCAACACTTGTGTAGACTCTCTTTTGTTCTTTGCATATTTTGATCATTCTAATTATATTCTAAAGAATGTTGATAATTCTAAAGAATGTCAATAATTTCATTCATGGCGTTGAAGATTGCATCGTTGCAATGCAACAGTAATTTTTTTACCGGATTTTTTCTGCCTATTTAGGCTGTGAAAATAACTCACACCTTTTTACATATTCCCATTAGAGTGTTACGACCGGAATTTGCAGAAAAACAAAGCTATGAAAAGTGAAGAAAAAAAGCATTACATTCCCTTGATGCAATCTTCAAATTTATTTTCATTTGTTCTTTGTATCTTGATTTGATGATGACGGCGTCCGCACGGACGCCATATTACTTTTGTTAGAATCTTTCCGAAGTCAATTGTTTACTTTGATGGCCTCGAATAAGGTTATCCGGTAGACATCCGGCGCAAATCAGACATACACTTCGAAGTGCATGGCGGATCGGCACAGGATGTCTACTGGATTAGCCAACCTCCGAGCACGGATGGGAAACGGTGAATCGATCAGGCCGTGGACAGGTAAACTTAACAGAGATATGTGACAGACGCGTTGCGAGTCGTCAGATGTGGGCTTGATTAATGCTGCCTTCTTATATCGGTATCCGTTGTAACGTTGCGTTACGATATAGAGACTATCCGAGAAAGGTGAGGTAAGCGGGCTGGCGTAGCTCAGTTGGTCAGAGCGGTCGACCGGCAATCGAAAGGTCCCGGGTTCGAATCCCCGGCCCAGAAGCGCACCGCATTTTTCTCGGATAGTTCTCCCGAGTTTTTTTTCGGGGGATTACACTGTGTACTACTGATCCGGCAGACGTACGGCGCCGATCAGGCTCGGACTTCGGCCCCCCAACAAGGTCCTCGCAAGATTACCTGATTCAGGGCAGATCAGTTTGTCTTCAACTCCAACAGAACTTTGTCGTTCTCCGGATTCGATAATCCAGTGGATATCCAGCACAGATCAAGCGGGCGCTTCTACGGTATTCCGGATCGTATCTTCAAACCTGTGCCTGGTCAGTGATCCTGCTGCCGGAACAATATTTTCAGTCGGGTAAATTTTTGGCAATATGACTCAATCAACATTTCCGAATGTAATGACAGCATTGCAAGTATACAGAAGTCGCATGATTACAAACGCAACTGGCAAACCAAGCTTTTCAAAATTGAAACTTAAAAAACACTGTCTACCATCAACAATGGCTCAAAAACGTACGAATGCACTTGCAATAATGGATATTGAATATGATGTTTTGGAAAAAATCCACTTTCAAAATATATTCAAAGAATTCACATTTTAAAAACTGAGAAAAGTCAATGCTATGAAAACATGATTGAATATTTGGATAGTTTTTAATGCGATTTTCTGACTGATGATAATGTTTAACAGTTAATCGAGAAAAAAGCGTTACTTTATATCTCGTTTATATCTCGTTACTCTATAAATGTTACTTAATTCTTTTCTTTGCGAGTTTTGCATAAATTGCATTCCATTAAAATTTTCGGTTATGATTATTAATGTTTTTCATAAATTACATACATTATTACCGAAATATTAAAATTGGATGTTGGTATAAAATGTAAATGTTACCTACCTAAGGTGAACATACTAGTTTTTACAAGACTACCAATAATGGGCACAACAAAATGAAACTGCTTTGAATAAGACCGTTTCTTCATATTTTGCACTGGTAGCACTAAATCATAGTCGTCAACTACCAACTGTCAAATGCGTGATCGTCCGCTTGAAAATACGAATTTAGTAAAGAAATGCTTAAGGAAGAACGTGGATAATTTTTTATTTAGCTTTGTTTGGCCATGTATCTAAAAGAGTATTTTTTGTGATATCTTCAATAAATGTGGAAGACATTCCTTAATGTGTGGTTTTCAAGCGCTTTATAATTGCTATGTTTACCTTACCTGCAAAATTTGATTTATTATTATAAAACCTGTATTGAACTGAACAGAGTCAGTATCTATCATAACTTTAATAGTAATTCTATACGTTATTTCATTGTGTCTCTATTTTTGTTTATGCAATAAAGTGTATTGAATTGAAAAGAGGAGGGGCCCCGAGGCTTGCATTGCCTCTAGGGGTGTCTGCATGGCTTAATACAGCCCTGCTAACATTAAGTAGCCTTAAGTAAGGCTTGAGCGGAGTCAAAGGCCTTCTAATAGGATGAAAATTTCGACTCGGGAATTCACAAAATTATAATCCTTTCTTTTCATTGTCAACTCATCCATAAAATTCAAACGCATTCAAAATCTATGCCATTCACCGATTCCTGTAGAATTCAATAACTATAACCTTTCTATAATACTTTCGAAGAATTAGGTATACCAGTCTCTCAAATTTTGAGAAAGTCATACCGGGAAAATGTTTTTTCGAGAATTTAAACCTCTTTTCAATCATTTAAATTTAGGAAAATTAGCACCACGAATACATTTTTTTAAACGGTAACTTCCTTAAAATCTGAGCCCTTTTACCGATTTCCGCAAAATTTTATTCTCATACACCTGTTATGATAATCGATGTCCGTAAGAGAAACATGACTAGATATCCAAAAAACGGTAAAAAAAACTTTGCGTGTACAGAACAAATCGTACATACATTTTTTTCTATATATCATTTTTCGATATTTGTTATACTTTACGAAAATTCTCACTGAAATCTCAAAATAATTGTCGTCCATGAGGAAACAAAAGATTATCACTAAAACGTTTGCAGGGTTATAACTCGCCGCCTTATAAATAAACAAATGCAATTGTCAGTTCAGCAATGATTTATTTTCAAATAATTTGAAGAATTTTTCTTATCCCTTTTACATATATACAAGAATCGTAAGAGATTTGAGACACATTCAGTGAGGATCGATCGTGAGCGTTTACCATGATGCCCCACGACCATAGTGTACCGGCAGATTTGAAGGAAGAAAAACTCGTTCGCGCATGAGCGCCAGGAATAAAAATTGCGGATAAAAATAGAATAAATGCGCTTCGGCAATAAAAAATTGTCGTATCGTGGGTTCTTATTGATCGATTAGTACTTGACTGTGCATTCGATTGAGAATGATTGACCAATTTGTGATTAACTTTCGGCGCTGAATACATTTTCCATCGCTCGTGACGAAGTTATCTCTATCGTATTTGGTGCAAAATTGAGAATTGATTGAAAAGAAAAAAGAATCACGTTTTCGATAAGAAGATTGTTGGATATTTTGCGACAACCGCTGTTCATTTCCGGAACTCAAAGAAACGCATACTGATTCGAGCAAATCGAGAATAACCCAAACGATAAGAAATGGAACATTGGTTAGGGAATATTTTTCGAATCAATCGTGTTTTCGAAAGGGGGTCGCATTTTGCGAGCAAGGACGCAACAAATTGTACTGCCCTCGCTTAACTTTTGTCCCTTTAATAATCCTCGATTATCGCGTCGGTCGGTGCGTTGCCAAAATCCATTGAGTCGCTCTTGATCAACCGGCCTCGCTGATTCGATCGATCTCTGTTCGCGTTGTTGTAGCCCCTGTGGTGATCGGCCGTTGTGGCGTACGCGTCGTAAATTCGCTCGACGTCGAAACCCTTCACCCAAACAACCCCAAACGGCTTCGTCAAAATTCCCAACAAATGGTATGATATTTTCAAAAATCACACGACAAAACAAACTCACATTGGCGAACATTGCCTCGAGCAGTTTTGAGTTTGCGACCGAGTCAATGGTGTTGCTGCGCAGCCTCTTGGCATTTCTACAGGGGCAGGCGGGATCCGGCTTTTTGTCATTGTCCGAGGCCGAGTTCGTGAAACGCTTTCTCGCTTGCATACCTCGACAGTTGGGGTGGTACACGTATACCCTGAATATCGAAAGCAAATGCGTAACCCTCACTCCTCGTGAACTCTAAAGAACAAAGATGAAAAAAGTCACTTGGCAGGGGGAGGGAAACTTACTCGCAATTCACTTGTCTAGGACCGTCGCCGTTCACATAGGCACACCACACGAATATGCTCAGAATTATGAGTGCCCGATGGAGCGACATTCCGGCTGGAACAAAGTAACAGAAGCCACGATAAAGTTGTCGCATACTTGTTAAAACTGCAAATATTTGCACGTTCATTTTCGAGTTCACTGTTCGTGTTAGTTCGCCAATCAAAGTAACGAACCACATTCCTTCGAAATGCGCGAGCTAAACCATTTGTGGATTGGATTTTCGACTCCAGCACTCATTACCGAATTAACGAATCATCATCTGCGTTCCCATTGCTTATTAGCGAAGTTAGGTATAATACATTTTTATCAATTTTAGTAACGGTGTATGGGCAGCAAACTTCCGCAAATATAGCATGATGATGAATTTTTTCAATGCTCGTAGGCGTCTGCTGTTCTGACGCACGTTTGCGAGACTAGGAAGACGAACCCAGGACACGCGAAATCGACTTCTAATCGTGTACACCGTGACTCGTGCCAACGGATATTCCATTCTCTGTTACCTATCACGATAAAAGGTCTCGATAAACAGTTCGAGCAAAAAACGATGATACCTCGAACAAATTTATTTGTGAACCCATGTTTCAAGCTTGTTTTATTCGGGGCCCAAGGCGTCAGATTATCCATCACGTTCTCGGGATTCTACAGCTTTCCACGCTTCTCCAACCCCTGGACGGAAGTGCGAATTTTCGCGCGAAAAGATGTCGCGCGTTACGTATGAAGAAACTTACGTGCGAAAAAGCTTTTAGCAAGACACGCCATTTATAAAAAATGGATTGTAGTCACACTCCGCGAAAAATGCCTGGTATCCACATTGGGAGAAATTTATACGCATACACCTAACTCGGTAATAGACGAGAATTGTAGCATTTTAACTCCTTCTAAGGGGATTCCTTCGACTAAAAAGAACCGGCGAGAGGACAAAAGGTGACAGCAACCCAAAGTGAAATCTTGTTCCGGCTACAAGAAGGCCCGGACCAGGGATCCTGATTTCTTTTTCAGGCCTTAACCAGAATTTTCCATCAAGCCCTGATCATCAAAAATCAAGGCTTGATCAGAGTTAAAGGTAAAGGCCTTACACGCAGTGCAAAGAGAGAAGTTCTCTCTCTCTCTCTCTCTGCCCTCGCTCTGCCCCCACAACCCTTCGATTTGTGCATTGCAATAAGGATAGACCATTAGTTCAGACAAATAGAAAATTGTTCGTCTCTACGAAAATTCAATTTGTAATAATGAAATGGAGACATTTAGTGCATTCAACTGAAGTGTTTTTTGAACCGATGAAACCGAATCACAGACTTATTAGGAATAAATAAAATATTAAGAATAGCATTTTGACGATACTCTAATATATGTAGTTGGTCTGGTGTATGACAAAAGGTTAAGCATATTACTTGATAATTGCTTGAAGCTTGCCGGTTAGGGCGAATTTATGCATGTCGTAAATACGTTTGCACGAGTGTCGCCTGAAACCAGCCGAATCAGGCAACTGAAAATAACCGTAAATCCGATTGCCTGACTATCACCTAAACCAGTCGGGTCAGGAAAATAAAGTCAATATTTCTACTCGGGAACATCTAATGAGGTAGGCTCGTAATTGCCCATTGATCCGGTCAAGGGTCACCCACTACATGGTCAGTAAAAAACACCCGTAATTTAGTAACCCACCAAGAGGTGCGACTGGTAAGTCAACAAACCAGTATGATATATTTGCATTAGATGGTGATGCTCCGTAGCCTTGAAACGTTAGACTAAATCAAAGTGTCAGTCGACGTCGATTATATGACAGCTGTATCAAGAACTCTCGTCCAATTAACTAAATCCCCGAAAGTTTGCAAAACAAACTCGTATTTTATAGCTTTTCTTAATGACACCGAGTTTGAATGGCATCAAGCCTAGATGAACGCCGGAGATTGAGTTCAACCAAAAGTTTTCGTTTTGAAAAAAGCGCCCAGGGCCATGGAGCATTATCTGAAGTGTAATCACTAGACCTCTCAAACTCCTTCACCCCTCCATTTCCCTATATTCAAAGGGGCAATAGCGTCGTGACGACGCCAGACGCAATTATTATTGTTTTCCGCACGTGTGTCCACCCCCCTACACTTGTTTTCGTAAGACAGTTCCCAACGCTCCGCTACAGTGCCACTAACAATTCCGTAATGCCACGATAACAAATTATACGAAGTTTGTCCGGTGGAAAGGTCAGCAGACTGTCAGATCCTTGCTATGAGCCAATTTGGCCAGGTTCGATAATTCTCGTGTCCACGATACGTCCATAGTTTCAAGCTCCCACCAGTAAAACCGTATTTTTCTTCAAGAAAAAGGACATGAAGAGCTGGTCGAGTCATAGAGAGAACTTGATTGGGAGGTCACGAAGAAAAGGGAACTTATCGAGCGCACCAGTGGAGCACTGTTCATTCTATTGGAAAGACAAGAAATATTTACCGTCAATTATCACCGTGCGTGGTGTGCAAGGGCAGCTCAGTATTTTTCTGTGACATTGTCATACCACTATAAGCCTTTCTATCACGTCGGCAAAGTACAATGATGAGACAACTAAGTTCATTGTGGCTAATGCATAAAATAATCGGTGGCGCTAAAAGCCAACATGAATTGCTTCAAACGTGCAAGGATTAACGACTGAATGTGACAGAAAAACGCATATAAAATCGGAAATTAATCACACAATGAGAGCCCTCGTTTTATCCCACTTGAAGCCGAAAGGGTAGGCTTATAGGACGCAAAGCCGCAATGGCCCTCCCTTTAATTGATTGATGTCGACCACTAATCCGATAATCGACACCATACGCAAAGAAATCAGCGAATCGGAACGCTACAAACACCCCGAGAACTTTGACGATTATTTCGACTTTTGTTTCCTTCGCACCTGCGCATGGCCGAGAGCGGATTTATTTGCATTGTTTTATTATTAACTCGAATACACGAAAGCAATCAAATTACGACTGTGTTAATATCGCCGCTAAAAATATCACATTCGTAATGAAGATAAAACCTATTACACAAATGTTGGAGATGGAAGCAATTTACATACCGGAAGTATAAACACACACTCACACTCACTATGTGTTGCGCAACTCTCAGCACTGCTTTCTCCACTACGACATTAGCGAACAATTTATTTTCCTTAATAGTACATTCGACGGAAGGGGGGTGGTATATTAACGAGTTTCTCCGAACGATACGTCTCGCCGCACTATCTTCGCTAGCGGTTCCAGGATAAAGAGCAAGGGGCAGAGAGAGACAGAGAGAGAGAGAGAGAGAGAGAGAGCGCGCAAGAGATGTAGAGAAGTAGAGATAAAACGGAAGAGTCGGAGATGAGAACGGAGGGTGGCTGCGAGAGACAGCGTTACATGGTGGAAAACGGATAAAGGCAGACGAGTTGTTACTCACTCTCGGATGTGGGACGATCTGGCGTCTCTCCGTCTGCGTACAAAAAGTCTACAACGCGTAACCCCCCGCAAAACTCCTTCTCTCCTGTTTCCTACCCGAAACGTTCGCCCTCGTTCAACCGCTTTATTAGCTGTACGACCACATGTGCTTTGCAGTGCCTGAAAAACTAGGGTGCATATGCAATTGTATAGCTGAATATGGGGAGCTAGACACCTGCTTACTACTACTTGTTCGAGCGATTCCTATCTGATCCTCATAACTACATACTTTCGCTAGAGTACCAAAAAGTCCATTTAGTATTGACCAGTGAACATTATAGTCGGATATAGTAAGGCCTAGGCAACCAGATTGGATCAGAACTTACTGCAAAACACGTACGATGGACAAAACATATTTTGTACATTTGTATTAATATTTTGGCTACTACTTTTTACTATAGTCAGTATTCTTACTCAGTAAAGGCTTGTTAATTCAGTAACCCAAACGAGGCCAAGGAAGATTGGGACTCGTGGAAAATGTACATTGGTAGATTTGTAGTATTTTGAAAGCGACTGTACTTGCTAACGTATTTAAAAAAAGACTGCATTTGCTAAGTAGTAGTCAGTAATAAAGTCGACTAGGTTTTTTAAAAATTCTACGGCAGTGATCATGTTTCTGTAGTTAGCTCTGTGATCAGCCTACTATGGCTTCTGATCCGCAGTCCCGATGCCAATACCTACCCTTTTATGCCCCCCAATGTGATCAATGTTAGAGAAGGTGGAGATTTCGAGGAGGGATCAAATACTCCCAACTCCTCAACCTGTGACCCATAAATGTTTCATTCATGCCGGATTTTCGCAGTAGGACCTTCTTACTCAATTGCCGGACCACGTTCCCAGTTCTAAGAGTGTGAGTGCACGTTTGGCGTGGGACTGTACACAACCCAATAATGATCAATAGCCTAAGGTCAGAAGGCACCTGCTGAAGGGCTATATACCTGAATTGACATGGCGCCTCATCGTATAGGCCTCATCGTGACGCGTTCGTGAACAGGATGCTTCTTTGTTTACATAGGTCGGATTAACAATAGACGAAGAAAACATTGTTTGTTCCATTTCAAAAGTGCAGAACGATCCGTTTGTCTGCCAGCAAACAAGGCAGTCGCCAAAAGGATTTCCAGCTGGCCAATCATTTTTTATTCGAGGCCACAATTCTCTACGAGGCCGGTTCTCGCGGCAATCGGGTTTTTTTCCCATCAGAGCGCATCTGTTGACGATGTTGGAAAACTGTTTTCGAAATGGTATGGTGACTGAGTATGACGTTTCCGTTCAATATTGCGATTTTCTAAGGTATGCCACACAAATTCTAGCTGCGTATTTGTTGCAAATTTGTCAAGGGCCGCAAGTACGACTGACTAAGAGTTTGGGCGCGCGAGTCTCGGCAACAAGTAGCTCTATGGGCGACACTCCAACAGTTTTAGTTAACCTTTGTGGGCGAAGGAATTGGAACGTCAATAAGATACATTTGAGGAAAAGATTTACGAGTAGTCACAACTTCAATTTCAAATGCTGTTGTGGGGTCGATGACAAATTGATTCAGGGTGAAATTGCAGACTGGTCATCCTGCAAATTATAGTAACGAAGAGACTGCCGGTAAGACTCACCCATGACGATTTTTCGATACCCTTCTGTCTCCTAAAGCTGATAGCTACTCTCTTCAACAACACGCCAACTAAGTATCACGTTCAACCTCTTTAACGGAACAACGGATCTCCTTGCAGTAATAATCTTCGTAGGAAAACGCGTAATTTAATATTGTCGTGGCCGCGGTGGTGGTGAATAGAAGACGAACAGAAAGAAAGTGTACTTGACACTCGAAAGGAGCTGGTCCGTTCACTCGTGTACCGGTCACGTCTCCCGATGCTGAGGGAGCTTTGGAGGTCAGAGAGCGAGTGAATCGCGGAGCTTGCGCCCCTCGGTATTTATACAGTATGTGAAGTTGCCGGGTTTTCACCCCCCATCCCCCACAACCAGAGCTCTATGTCACACACGACGCGCGAGCAAAACGTTCGGCAGAGATGGTCCAGAATCGGCCAATCCCCGCTACACCCAGGCTTTTCCGCGGTTGCCACCCCCTCTTCCCCCTTCAGCTACCCTCACGCAGTAGTTCCGTCGCTATGATCCACTGTCCTTTTTATAATTTCGAGTGGGAGCAGAACGGTGGTGAAACATCCCCCTTCGGTATACACCCCTTCAAAGACTTGGCACCGCTTTACTACGTCATCGTTGCAACCACCCTCGCCAGGCGAGATAATGTCTTGACGAAAAGTTTCTGCTGATGACATCATCGTATTCATACATCGCGAAAGTTTCCGTACAGCGATGATCGTAAACGTCGTCACGATTTCGGCACTACAATTCGATCGTTCACCAATAGCCGATGGCCGCTGCGATTGATCAGCCGCCATTTCCTTTTGTCCGGGTATCTCTAAGTTTCCAGTGTGGATGTCGCAGCAGGGGCTGGGTATTAGAGGGTTGCTTCTTCTGAAAGTCCCGACAAGGTCGACTGACAAACCTTTTACCTTGAGGGTGACATCTCGTTAGTAGCAAAAGACAATAGCTCTATAGTGACTTATCGGCAGAGGGTTGACGATTCAACATATGTCAGCCTACTCTCTGGTCAACTCTACCTGCGTAGTCACTCAGTATAATTATAATATAATTATATAGTTATTATACGTATAGTGTAGTGTCATAATAATGAAAATTGACTAGTTATGTACGAAAAAAATTATATGTAAATATATTAAGATGCGTAAAAAAAAGTTTTCATTTTTTTGGGTCTTCCACATTCAATAACAATTTAGAATAGTTACCCTATGCTTTTTGTAAAAGGGGCGTAAAAAATCTCAAGGGGTGTCACGATGTAAATAATGGCAAAAATATAGAAAATTTTAGTAAAAGCGCGGAATATATAGGTTTTTATTCTCTCCTAGGGAAAACCATTTACAATTGTAATAAAAAATGGAAGACCCATAAAAACTGAATATTTGTTTATTACATACCTCAATATATTCATATTTATATACACTATACAAAACTACTAACCGACAGAAGTGGGCGCGCGGTCGGTGTGCGGGCTCGGCGGTCACTGAAGTTACGCAGCATTGGAGGCCGTCAATACTTGGAGCGGTGACCGCCTGCCCGTGCACTAGTTTGCGGGTCAACCTCTGAGCGGGAGGCAGTTTGTCTGAGTTTCTGATGGTAATACAACTGAAACTCAGCCAAATATAGCCGTCTGTATCGGCCCAGGTTTTTCGCATTTTCCCTTGGCCCTCGTGCAAATGCGATACAGTAGTGCATTAGAAAAGAGTGGCTGCGGTCAACACTCTGGGGGGGGGGGGGGGGGGCTGGAAGGATTGTGAATGTTGGAAGAAATAGAAGGAATAAAGGAGGAGATGGTAAAAGGGGAACGACCCCGTACCTCTAAGGAATACATATTATATATATAGACACACACACACACACACGCACGCACGCACGCACGCACGCACGCACGCACGCACGCACACACACACACACACACACACACACACACACACACACACACACACACACACACACACACATAAAATACAAAACTACACTATAGCTTAGTGTATAATATCTATGTACGAACGTATCATATGAGCGATCTCACAATTAGTGGATTATATACTAAAACTAAAGCAGCATCCATTACTCTGCTAATGAACTACGCAATATGAATACCATTGCGCGACACTTTTTCGCATCCATCCACTTATCAGCTAGTAAATTACTCAAATTCAGCTGCTCTTTGTGTCACTGCTCGGCAGTGAATTGTTGGCCTAAAAATTGGTAAACTGGCGAATGTTCCTGGATATTTGAGACACGCCTATTATCCATAATATATTTGTATGACAGGATTACCGCTTCCCCATCAAAGTTCCCCTAGTACGTTGTGAGTTCCACAACATTCTTACGGAGACGTTAAAACAGTATTTATGGCAACGAAAAAAATTCAAATTTCGACTTTAGTAGTTTCAGCCCCTCGCTAAGAGTAAAAAGGTCGTTACTCGATCAACTTAAACATCAAAGTGGAGTGCGTCACACAAGCGGACGTCAATCTTTTCAATGTTTTTTTGGCTCTCAGCGCACACGTTCTGGATATTCGACCATTGTCCTCCAGATTGGGGTAAACGCGAGTGGGCGGTGTTTTCGTTCTGCATTATTACTTTCCGCGCTATTATTTGGCTACCGGTGTGTTTATTCAAGGCGAACAGCAAGTACTCAGTGTTGGGCTGAAGAGCGATGGAACGAAATTCAAAAATCAATGTGATTTAATTACAAGTGGCTGTGCTCTCTTTTTTTCATCCGCTAGAGTCATCCCTGGACGCGTACACCAGAGCATTCGATACCGAGTTCCGTAACGGGATCTCACGTGTCTATATTTCTGGTAAAGCAGCGGGCGATGCACCACGCTGTTAACCCACTTCGCTGTGTCATCCGCGCATCGTGTAACAGATATCCGCCAAAGATCACGCCAATATCAAATTGTTTATTTATTTTGATTTTCGCATCATCAAATAAAGGCTACACTCCGCAAGAACGTAAAAATGTTTCCCTCGTTTACCACTGATTCAAGTAGGTATCCCAACACTATTATGTATGCACCCAAACAACGAAACACGTCGCGACTGACCACGCGGACCTTGTTGCAACTTACAAATATTATACTGCCAACTTTCCACGCCTCAGTTTCCTCGAATGCCTATCGATCCAGTTATCCTGATGGACCTCGCAAACCAAAAAGCAGTCTAGTGACTAATGAATCCGATGACAATCAGTGACATAATGAAACACGATTGATCCAAGCCTTGGCTCTTTCTACAGGATACGTACGTGAAATAAGTACGTATACAGACGAAAGAATTAAGCAAGTTACGACCCATGAGCCAAATTGACTGCTGTAACTTCTGTTCCCATTTTAAGGCGTTATACGCAGTTGCAAGGCCAAAAAATGTCGTTTTTCCACGATTTTTTTCTGAAAAAGGATTTCATTTGGGAAAAACGGAAAGTATTAGGCTGTGTAGTGGCATCTTTTAGCTTTAGATTGGCATTTTTTATTTTCAAAAATATTCATTAACATTGCTCCTGTAGGAAGTCTCCTGGAGGTCCCTGAAAAGAAGTGTCCGGCGGTGAGCAAAGTATCTCCGGCTTGGATTATCTAAAATGAAAAAACCATAAAAATTATTTTAGGGGATAGATGAATCCAGTTATTGATCCAAGGAATAGACGAAATTTTAATTTGTGACAAAATGGTGGCTCCGGAAAGAAACAATTTCGATTTTCGACCATTTTTTTTCTCGTTAAATCGTTGAAAAAAATAGAAATAATTATCGGAAATCTTATTCCTTCGATAAATACCTGAAGAATATATCTGACAAGGTTGTGTTAAAATTGCAGACCGATCGGTTGAGCCATTTTTTAGAAATCGTGCTCACCGACTTTGAAAACCCCGTTTTTAGAAAAACGCGTTTGAAGTTTCAACAGTTAACTTTGTTGCGCCCCGAGCGTCCTTAACAATATGTGTGTATTTCCGAGAATATTCCCTGGATCGATTAGAAATTTTCAGGGAATATACTCACATATTTGTACATTCCGACAATACAATTTAAAAAAATCGATTTTTTGAAATTTCTAACTGCGTATAACCTGTTAATCCACTGATAAAGACGCAGTGGTGGGCGAGCAAGAAGTTTCGTTGCCTTGTTACTATAACTAGACTTGTGCCAGAATGGGGCCAGCTTGCCAGCACTTTTTAACGAGGAACGCACGTTTTGATCGTAATAAGAACCACGCCCGCGTTACCTACTCGTACCCAATAAATTCGGCGCTATCTCTTACTGTATCATACAACCTGAATTAAAATGAACCTTTTTGTTGCAACATATTGCAATGATAGCTTCGATTAATTGAGGTGAAATTCAAGAATAGACGAGATCGTTCTTCTACGGACCAGGAACTACGATGTCCGCCTTTGATTTTGTTAAAACTCATGTATATAGTAGAGCATTAAAAACAATTAGATATGTATTTTTTTATCGGTAGAAAAATTATATTGAGTGGTGACACTATCTCTTAGAGTGTAGCATGTCAAGGGTTGATTTCACAGTTTTACCCGCAAGCAATCAACCCATTTGAGTAAAACAAAAAAGGAAATTCTTCTCATGCAGAACGATCAGAAATATACTACGAGTATATTGAAACAAAAAACAGTAATATTAACGTAGGATCCACCCATTTATATTTATTTTTCTCACCCGACATTTAAAAAGGGTGCATTAAAAATAGAAGTCTCCGTTTTTTGCATTTTTGCTGGATAGCAAACGTAAGCTGGTAAACCACCTGTTACTTGAAACCCCTAATCCTAATTGTTTTTTTTCTGTATTTAAGATGGGTATGCTGATTTCGAATATTTCAACAAATTCCAAATTCGCAACAATCGATGGTCCGGCTCAGAAGTTCTGCCTATAATTGGAAAATCATCGTACTTCGTCGTATCAAGTGGCAGTTTATAGAGCATACGATTGCGAAGAGAATGCGTGCAAAGTGGAGTTTCCAATCGAAACGGAGACGAAATGAGCGGCGATTAAGCGAAGACACTTGTCTTTGGCCAAGATGAAAAACAAATTCAATTTTTTTAATATATTTTTTTAAGTCCCTATCGATTTACCGCCTGAATACAGATTCACTATTCATTGTCCCCAAAACCCTCAATTTTTGTTACATATCGTCGAATGTCTATGAAAACTCGTTTTTCGGGTTTAATCAGCGTGGTTTTGACCTTTCGAGAAAAACCCGGTGATATTCGTAATCGGCGAAAAAGTTCTCACCTGATAATCCATCCAATCGTTTTGGAAGTCCAAGAAAAAAAACGATTCAACCCCTTTGGTTTCCTTTTCGAATTTGTGAAATTTTAAACAGTCGTAGAATCGGTTCTATTTGAGTGATATAAAATTAATTGACGGGGATACGAAGAGATGTTCGTGGTCTTGGAAAATGATCCCGATATCTCAAATAATTTTCCCGGAAAATGCATTTGATAAATAGCCAAAAAGATGCATGTGTGGGAATATTTGCGAAAGTCAGTGGTGCGATTTTGAAATTCTGCTAAAAGTCGAACAATAATCGGAGCCCACTACATCAAACTCTTAATTTTTTGAATTCAAATCCATCGAAAATGTTTGGAATGTGGTTAACCCCGTTAAGGTTGCTATGCAGAAAAAAAGCTGAATTACGTAAACTTTAATGCTATCCTCCATTCCGAGTGTTACCCGTCACGTTCGATTGAATGCACCCCTTTCAAGTGTGGACTGAGAGAAATATATGTAAAGGGTGGTTCACGCCTTATTTTTTTTTTGCAATGTGCCCATAGTAGTTTCCCGATCGTTTTACACCGAAAGAATTTGCGGCACTGTTTACTGAAATCAGTGGACTGCTTGCGAGCAGGGTTGCCAGATTTGGCGGTTTTACGCCAAATTGGCGATTTTTGAAACTGTTTGGCGCCGAAAAATTCTAATTAGCAACTTGTCCAACCGCCAAATCTGGCATATCTGCTTGCGAGTGAGACTGCAAAATTAGCCCTTCGCATTTTTCACTCTTAGGGATAATTTCACCCATTAAAACCGTTTTTCGCTAATAAAAAGAAATACGCATCTAATAGTTTGGTTCCTCGTAAGCTGGTTTTGTTTTTGCGGCGCAATTAGAGCTGAATTGTTGCGCTACAGGCCACATTGTTACATGGAAAAAAAAAACTCGAGATTTTTTCTTGCCTTTGTGGCTCAATTTCGCATTTAGTGCTGATGCATCTATCCTCGAACTAATGGCCGATCTCTCTCAATAAAACATATCAATCATGATTCCGCTACTTTTGGCTCGGCCTTCGAGACCTGGACAAATTAATCATACTATAAGGCACCCCGTTTCGAAAAATATACCAATACACAAATATAGGCGGGAGAGATTGAGGGCAGGGGGTGGGGTGATTTAGTAACTAAAACGTTTTGGTATCTTCGACGTAACAAAATATACTTGCAATTTTGGGTATACTCATCATAAAGCGATATACGCAATATGTATAATTATAACATATGATTTATACTAAACTTGTATTGTTCTACTGAACTAATGCGAGTCTGCTGATCACGCGTTTCTCATTCACGACGACGTACAAGTATGAATCGACAAATGTATGCTCGGCCAGGGAACCCGATGATTTTACACATGTACCAGCCTCGAACAATTAATTCGCGGTCTTCGGATATGGGTGAAGAGGACCGGAAGATAAGGGAGAAAAGGAAGCTAGACCACGTGGCGCCGCTCCGTACCAAAGGGCTCGACGTCGCCAACGTACTTTTCCATTTGCCGCGCGACTGCGCACTAATATCACGTTTTACTATCCGATACCCGAGAGCAGCAGCACGCGATATACTCCCGTTATCCTCTACCTTTTTCTTCAATTTTCTCCTTCTACTTTCTTTCGCTTTGTGTTTTCCTTCCAATCTCGAAGCATCGCACGGCAAATCCATTGATACATGGCCACGTGATTGACTACATAATGCGCGCGTCTTACACATGTATATATACGTGTATTCATATTCATAGCATTTAAAGATCGATAATTCTCGTTCTATGATTGAAGAGCCACGAGTCTAAGGTCAAATATCCAAAGATGAAAGGAACACCACTCGTAAGTTTTCGATAATATATTTCTTTATACCATTTGCGAGGGTCGCCATACAATGTTTCTGGATAATAGAATAGAAAAGAATGGCACAACTGCCGCAAAACGGAACCCTCTGCACGGGTAACATTTTTGGGCTACTGCACCATTTTACCGCCCATTCCACTTGAGCAAATTGAAAAATGGTAGTCTGTGCGCAGGTGCCATTTTCCAGCTGCCGTAGAGTTTAATATCTAACCTATTTTATTAAAAATTATGTGGCAAATTACACCTCCTTCGTAGGTACAATTTCTCAGGCATTGTGCTATTTTATTCGGAATTATTATATCATGTAATAAAGGCTTCTCTTTGCGAGGGTGCCATTATTCGTCCACTGTACCATTTTTTATCTTGCGTACTTTGCGATCAATTATTATTTCATTCAAAAAATCGTATCGCCTGGCAAGAGTACCATTTTTTGCCTACTCTGCCTTTTTCTCATTTTATTATTCAGACAACATGCTGTGATCCGTCCGAATCAGTTCGTCCCTCATGCGGCACTTTGGAATCGTATTCAATCATGTCTGTTGACACATTAGTCGGAGTCAACATCGAATCTCCCGACGAAACTTTTTCTTTTAGCCTCATATTCGTTCCTCCTTTATTTGCCACCCCTCTCCTTTTATTTGCTCTCTCTCTCTCCTCTCTCTCTCTCTCTCTCTCTCTCTCTCTCTCTCTCTCTCTCCCGCCCCCCCTCTCTCTCGCGGCCAAATTTGTTTTTTCCATCCATTGCAACGAGTCCTTGATTTCGATACTACCGCAATTATCGCGGAGCTCGGATATACGCGGGCGTTACGTAAATTGGTCTTGAGTTTTGAAACGTCGAGAAATTGAAACGCTGCTTCAATATATATAATTGCAATCACATGGTTTGCCTGCCTAGCTGCGGCACGTGTTTCTTGCCACAAAAGCTTACTCCCTTCGCCGTTTTCTCAATTCGCAAACAAGTCGCCTCTCTCTCTCTCTCTCTCGCTCTCTCTCTCTCTCTCTCTCTCTCTCTCTGTGTCACTCTTCACGCAGCACACTCTCTACGGATGCAAACCTATCGATTCCTCAGCATCTAACAAGGCTTTTACGTAAAGTCACACTCGACTCTTGAGCCCGATCGAGTCAACTTATTGATTTATAATATAATTTTGTAAGAGCCGTACCAGAAATTGCTAGAAACGTCGCGATGCATGTTCTAACTCAGAATACGCGGGTATACACGAATGTCCGAGAATCGACTTGCAAGACGATCAGGTGTGTACTAAAGCTTTGTTTTCGGATCGCTCGGACTCTGCCCTCATGAGCCGACGATTCGAGACGAAGAATCCCTGGTAGCCAAAGGTGAAAGTAACTTTGGCCGATTCAGTTTACGGTATTTCTGAAATTTTCGAGAAAGATTCGAGTAACCACGACGTGTTGAGACTAATAGACTAAACAAGAGATGGCATACGATTTTGTTGAAAGGCCGACGCATCTTATTTGGCGCGATAAAAAAAAAGGTCTCGTTGTCTTTGCTGTTGCTCAACAACATTGGAGGTTATATATGTGGCGATCGCCACATACATGTGTGAGAGGGGCGAGAGACAAAAAACACTCTTCCTATTGTCAAGCGCCCACTCGAGCCTCTCCGTGCCAATCACTGCTATAATCATTATTGTTATTGGAACATCCCCGAAAAGTGGAATCAAAACGACGTGAGAACTCAGTCTCGCACGGAAATCGAAGCAAGTCACAAATAATGTATCACAACAATAAAAACCAATCACCTTCTTTAATTACGCTAGTAGGACGAGTTAAAGTAACCTTCCGCCCTACATAAACCCACTTGGCAGACTGAATTGCCCGCGCGAGCTTCGGATCTACGTCGCCAGAGGCGCCACACAAACTGTCCGCCCGAGTTCCCAAGCGAATGAAATTTCAAGATAAGGCAACAACTGTTGCTAGCCACTTTATTCGCTAGGGCTAACTCGAACTCAGAATATAGGTTTGTTCGCGCTAGCTGCACTCTACAACTAGAAAACTAAACGGAACTAGGGCAGTGTCTAGGGAGTGCAGTTTATTTCCTCGCGGGTAAGCAACTCTAGCGCGAATGCGATAGTGTACAGGAAACATGGCGGCGACCTAGTGGACCACACCTTAACCTCAAACAACACATGAGATTACGGAGTCTCATTTAACCGTTAAAGAGATATACCGTGTAACCTCAAGTTTATTGATCTCGTAAACTGATTACAATGGACGGTGTTATTGAAATTATTAACTTGTACTTGTAATTGCGTCCAAAATGAAATTATTAACTTGTACTTGTAATTGCGCTCAGAATGAATGTATTGATACCAGTTTTACATAGAATGGAGTGTTAGTGATACGATTGTAGAAATCCAAAACCTTCACAAACGCACACTTTGTTGTCAGCATCAACGACTAAGCCGCCGTCTGAAACTCGGAACAGCACTGCTGAATTGATTTTTTGCTCCTGTTGCATGTTAGCTTCTGTTTGCGTTGATATAGTAGATATCAATGCAAACGTATTGTGATACTGCGAATTTATAATAAACACTTGTCATTATATCTTGTCAATTTTTTTATCACCTGGATCAATAGAAATTGATAATTATAATACTTTGTTATTTTGAACCTTTATTATTGATTGTTTTTCATAATAAATGAGAATTTGTTTGTGATTGCCTTATACATTTTAGGTCATGTCCATCTTTGAATCACCTTGATCAATAGAGATTGATAATTATAATAGTTTGTTATTTTGAACCTTTATTATTGATTATTTTTCGTAATAAATGAGCATTTGTTTGTGATTGCCTTAAATATTTTAGGTTATGTCGTACTCACCTCTGCATACACTCACTGGAAGTGTCCTCACTTTTCGTGTACTTTTACACCTCGTCAAGATCGAGTGTAGAAAGTCTAGGGTTAGTGGCACGAAAGTGTAGCTACACTCGTAACGCGAACAGCGGCGTGTGACGTCATTTCCGTTAAAACGAACGCGAAAGTCTACACTCCCTAAAAAAGTGTAGAAAGTGTAGCTAGCGCGAACAAACCTTATATCTTTGAAGTAAGTTCCAATTCCAAATTCTCGCCAAGTGCACAAATCAGGATAAAGGGGCTCGGCAATTTTTCATCGTTCAACATAAGCGTTGTTGCTCGGAAATCATGAAAATAATATGGCTTCGCGAACCTGACAAAGCTTTTATTGTCGCGCTAAACATTACAATCCCGCGCTATGCACCCGACCTACTCATAGAAACTATGTGTGTTTTTTTCCCGAGAGGGAACGGCAGTTTTTCGTTTGACGCGCACGGGGGCGTGGGCTCAAACAGAACTATACGTGGAGGAACTAGAGCGCTAGAGGGAATCACGGACAAGCGAAGGACGATTAGCTCAAGAGAAGGAGAGATACGACGCGGAATAGTGCCAGGGCGGGAGGGGGCTCGGAAAACTTACAACGAAGTTGGAGCCTGAAAAAGCATAAAGCAAGTTTCACTCGTTGAGACGCGCGTAGGTTGATGGCGCCTAAGAGACAGTCAATTGCGATTCGCATTTCAGGTTAGAGAAATAATATCAACGTCGCTGCGATATCCACAACGCGTTGTTTTTTTCTTCCGTTTATCCGTATCTGTGTACTGGACGGGGTGTTGAAAATCATACTACATGAAACTATACGCAGCGACGCATAGATACATTAGCGTTAAACCGTCTTAAATCGGACACTCGACGGTTAAGAGCTATTCGAATGAGATGAACCCTTGGCTGCGCTCTCCGAGGTCCTTCGAATCGGCAAATATCACCGTCGTTCCGTTTTACTGCCCCACACGCTATAACCGAGGGGCTTGAGGTTTCGGAATCGTTGTGAATATAACGTGGACAACCCACCATTATTGTTCTATGTAGCCCCGTCAACCAGACACGAATACTACGGAAATCATAATTTTTGAAACATTTCTATTATTTACTATTACTATATACTACTATTTATTACACTGCTCATTGTTAAATAAAAGCTTTGAAACAATAATTATTGGTTTTATTAGTTACATTGATGAGACTAATATACTATACTACAATAAATATAATTTTATAATAATAACAATAATAATATCTTCAAATCAGATAATCAATTACGATTCATTTCATTCAATGGCCTATTATTATAGAAAATATGAATGATACCTGTGCGGAAAAATGACAGGGCAACCCTCATAAAAATAAGGGCCTTTAAGGCCCTTGTTGTGGCAATCCCGACAGAGGTTGATATAATAAGGGCCAAGTTTGGGCATTATAGGGACGAACTAGTATACATAGCTTGGGCTAAATCTAAAGTATTATATATTACATTTACAAATCCTTCCAAAAATTACATATTATTCTTATTGCCTTCTTCAGACGTGGAGTGATAGCAGCACGTATGTTTGGGTTTGTTTGGGGTTTTCAAAACATTTTTATAGTAACTAATTTTTGCTGAATAGTTTTCATAGGAAATATTATTTCTCCCGAAGATTTTGATGATATTTTCCACTCATGAACCTTGCCTGATTGTGTATAATAAGTAAATAGATCGGTTTTTGTTTTCCAGATATTACCTTCAATCAAAAAAGATTCTAGACATTGATTGGATCCGAATATTTTTCTAATTTCTACTACACATCCATTGCTCAAATGCACAACGTTATTTAGTGTGGTAGGGCTAATTGTAGTGCTATTATTAAAAATCAATTTTTCGGCAATTATTTCCTCGCCTTTTATCGTAACTGAAATCTCGGAGGAATTTCTCTCGGCCGCTCAAAGAAATTGTCTTTTTCATTCTGTCTGTGACAAAATTGAAACAGAGGCCTTTTTGGACTTCTAATAGAACGGTTTATTTTTCCAAGGTAATTTTCGAAGTGGAAGCAATTTATTTTTCGCAAGGTGCATCCAAAATTATCAACGTCATCTACTACATGGCAAAGCAGACACCTACACTAACAGGAAAATTCTATTGATATCGAATAAACGCGTTTATTTGATTTTTTAAAATTTGATATAACTAGATTTTTCGTGGCATCAAATTTTTTCTATTGATTCCATTATTGGAATTATTCATTTTACATATATTTATTTATTCAAATCAAAATCTATTAAATATCGTCCTATAACTACATTTTTTATTTAATCCTAATAAATCTGTGATTCGGTTCTATCTGTTCAAAAAACAATTTTGTTGGAATCGGTAAATGGATTATTTAAATTTAAATTAATTTTTTTTTATTTAAATTTACTAGATGTTTCGTAGAGTCAGTTATTTTTCTATTTAATTGAACAATAGTCTGTCTTCATTGAAAAGTAGTCTGTTTTTATTGCAACTCTCATATCAAAGGGGTGTGAAGGTAAAAAGGGTGAAGAGAGAGAGGAATTATACACAGTCACACACTCGCGCGCGCATGCATACGCACACGCACACACACACGCGCGCGCGCGCGCACGCAAACATACACACCCACACACACACACACACACACACACACACACACACACACACACACACACACACACACACACACACACACACACACACACACACACACACATGTATAGGTTATGTTTGAAAAATCTAGCAAGTTATTCGATATATCTCTCTAATTATCACAATGCTATTAACTAATTGATATAGTTTATGCGATGCAACAAATAATTATAGAAATTCATTTGGTCTCTTATGCCATATCTGCAACGAAGATGTTACAAGCAGTGCAGCCAGATCGCGCGCAAAAGTTACCCTCTCTCTAGTCTCTTGCGCGCCCATCACACAATCATAGTAGCGCGTGTTCGTGAGCGAGCGACGCTCGGACGTCTTCGGGAAGAGCCGAGCGCCACCGAAGTTTCCCGACCGCGCCTTCGGCAGCTACACCAACACATGGACGCTGAGCACGTTCATGTGCGACCAAGCCGAACCGAAGGATTCGAGGGAAAAAGCAATCTGAGCACGACTCGCGCGCGACGTCACCCGACGGCACGAGCGAGGCTTTTAGATGATTTCAATGCTTATTTAGCCCTTGATTTTCTGCGTTATTAATGTATAAAAAAATGTATCGCACACTCTCATCGCTTATTTTTTTCAGTTTATACGTTAATTTAAATATAATAATAAATCTAAATTACAACTTATGTATCTTCTAAAATATTGTTTACGCTTTACTCACACCCGTCCTTATGCCAAATAAATTATAATTCATAAAAGTAAGCGGAAATATATTTATGTTCGTATTATTATATTAATTCTCATAGCTCTCATATGAAAACTCTCATATAAAACACTCTCTAATGAAAAAATCCAAAAAACTTCAAAACCTTACATTTCAACGAACCAAGAACATACATCTTCACATTTTCAATCATGACGAATTTTTAAGAACAATATCATGTCAAACACATCTTAACCAAAACAATATACATCACCTAAATTATTAAAACATAAATCAAACAACACAAAATCACAACATCTTATACTCAACCCTTACTAATAGATAACAGGACACAAATAATAATCTTTCCACTGATCCTCTGAATAATATAAATTCGACAATCACATTAAATAAAACGAAAGAATGGCTTATAAATCTCTCCAACATTGATATTCCGCTACACATTTCCACATTCTTGTCTCTAGGTGAAAAGTTTTGTTTTCCTTGCCTCAAACTCTCAAACATAAAAGCTCATATCCACAAATCAATCTCCGAACTTGAGTCCAAATTAGATTTTTTACTCGACAAACCTAGACAAATCGAAATTAGAACCAGATTCACTAAAATCTTAAACAAAATAAATGTTCCAACATCATTTTCCAAAACTAATCAAATTATAAACACACGTCCTCATTCTTAAAAAACAACCCTCAACTTTTAGTTACACGAGCTGACAATAGTAATTCTTAACAAATCAGATTACATTACAAAAACTCATAATTTACTCGCAGATTCCTCAACTTACAAATTAACAAATAGAAATCCCATCAACATTCTACAAAAAGGCATTAACAATATTCTCTCCAGATGGAAAACCCTAAAACTTATTTATGAAACAAAATACGAATACTTAAAAGCTGAAAATTGCAACCTATTTCGTCTCAATTGACTGCCAAAAATTCATAAAAATAATTATCCACTTCGTCCAATAATATTATCAATAAACAGTCCAACGCATAAACCAGCTACATTTATACAATCTAAACTTTCTAAATTAATCAATACGACTAATTCACACGTCAAAGATAGTTTCCACCTAAAACATTCACTTTCAAACATCTCAAATCCACTCAACTACAAATTGGTCTCGTTTGATGTTGTTTCTCTCTATACCAACATCCCATTACAACTTGTTATTCAAAGCCTTCAAAAAAGATCAAATCTATTTTCAAAAACATTTCCTTTAAACGAAATAATTAAAGCCATAGAATACATCATGTTCTCAAATTTCTTTACATTTCAAAATAAAGTTTACCAACAAATCTCAGGGTTACCAATGGGGTCGCCTCTGGCTCCAATACTATCTAACATTGTCATGATTGATCTTGAAACAAATTGTCTGGAAAAATTAAAATTTTCGTTACCACTATATAAAAGATATGTTCATGATATTATTATTGCTCTACCAACAGACAAAATTGAATACACCAATAAGATTTTTAACTCATATAACTCAAAATTACAATTTACATCAGAAAATGAAGTAGATAAGAAATCCTGTTTCTTGATATACTTTTAATCCATAAACAAAATTCAATTATCACAAATTGGTATAGGAAACCAACTTGGTCAGGCAGATTCATAAATTTATTTTCACACCACCCACTTTCCCAAAAAAACCATAATTTACATGCTAGTTGACAGAGCAATAAAATTATCTCATCCTTCATTTAACAAAGAAAACCTCAAACTTATTAGTAACAAGATGACACAAAATTGCTATTCGATCTCTTTCACAGAAAAAATAATAAAACACCGGCTTTCCACAATCAACAATCAAAAAAAAAAAAAATAACAACAGTTTTGATTCTTCCAGACTAATAAATGTTCCTTACACCAAAAAAAAACATCCATCATCAACTAATTCGTCTTTTCCAACAATACAACATAACGTTAGTCACAAACAATAAACACAACATTTCATCGATTACTGGCTCCACCAAAGACAAAATAAATCACAACCAAAAATCCAACATAGTTTACAAAATCGATTGTAAGGATTGCAATGCCACATACATCGGCCAAACCAAAAGATACCTTGAAACCAGAATAAAAGAACATAAAAATAGCCTAAAACATACTACCACAATACACACAGCCTTAGCACAACATGCAATAGAACAAAAACATCCCTTTCAATTCGACAATGTAAAAATTTTGAACAATGAAAATTGGCTCAAAAAAGACCCTAGGAATGATCCAAAGTAAGGCGCACTCCAACGTCATAAATTTTAGAACTGACATACAACAACTAAGATCGATCTATAACTCTATTATATAACTATTAAAATATTTTACAATACTTTAGTTGACATAACAATTTTAAAATTATTGACACTATAACTTAATTTTAAATACTCTTAATATGACGCACCAATTTTATTTCTCTTGACACGTCACTGCCTAAAGGATCTTTCTCCCCCGATTCGCAAAATAAAAACTCTAATAAGCTTCACGAAAAAAGACACCACTCAGTTTCTCTCGAACTCTCCGTGATCACACAACTCAATATGTAACTGAGTAATGTAAATTTCGAGTTTTTGTTTATTTTGGAAGAAAATTTTTAAAGTGTTAAACTCAATAGGTAATCATCACAGTCATTTGATACTTTATTAAAATTTATTTTAAATCAATCACGTACATTAAATTTTCACAAATTTTAAATTTCAAATCTCAAATCACGTACATTAAAGATGGTCCCGTTGGTAGCGTTCCTAGCTTAGGGGCGCGGGATCGTTCCCCGCGCTCAGTGCTTTTCTGTTTTTTTTTTATTATTATTTTCTTTTTGTATGGGGCGAATTGTTTATAAGTGAAACACGCTCATTGAAAGAACATTATTCTGAAAATAGGAAAACTGCTCATGATGTTTTACGATTAAATTTTTTCATTAATCAATCATTAATTTCATTAATTAATCGTTATTTTAAAAGACAGTATTTATGGAAGTAAGTACTGTTGTGCTGGAGTATACTCAACAGATGGAAGAATTTATCGTTTGTTAGCGATTTTTATCATCTGTAAGGGATTAATAATTATAAGAAAGTTTTGTGTTTTATTTGTGAAAATTTAATGTACGTGATTGATTTAAAATAAATTTTAATAAAGTATCAAATGACTGTGATGATTACCTATTGAGTTTAAGACTTTAAAAATTTTCTTCCAAAATAAACAAAAACTCGAAATTTACATTACTCAGTTACATATTGAGTTGTGTGATCACGAAGAGTTCGAGAGAAACTGAGTGGTGTCTTAATTTCCTGAAGCTTATTAGAGTCTTTATTTTGCGAATCGGGGGAGAAATATCCTTTAGGCAGTGACGTGTCAAGATAAATAAAATTGGTGCGTCATATTAAGAGTATTTAAAATTAAGTTATAGTGTCAATAATTTTTAAATTGTTATGTCAAGTAAAGTATTGTAAAATATTTTAATAGTTATATAATAGAGTTATAGATCGAACTTAGTTTTTGTATGTCAGTTCTAAAATTTATGACGTTGGAGTGTGCTTTACTTAAATCATTTCTAGGATTAGTCTTTTTTGAGCCAATTTTCATTGTTCAAAGTTTTTTCATTGTCGAATTGAAAGGCATGTTTTTGTTCTATTGCATGTTGTGCTAAGGCTGTGTGTATTGTGGTAGTATGTTTTAGGCTATTTTTATGTTCTTTTATTCTGGTTTCAAGGTATCTTTTGGTTTGGCCGATGTATGTGGCATTGCAATCCTTACAATCTATTTTGTAAACTATGTTGGATTTTTGGTTGTTATTTATTTTGTCTTTGGTGGAGCCGGTAATCGATGAAATGTTGTGTTTATTGTTTGTGACTAATGTTATGTTGTATTGTTGGAAAAGACGAATTAGTTGATGATGGATGTTTTTTTTTTGGTGTAAGGAACATGTATTAGTCTGAAAGAATCAAAACTGTTGTTATTTTTTTTTATTGTTGATTGTGGAAAGCCGATGGTTTATTATTTTTTCTGTGAAAGAGATCGAATAGCAATTTTGTGTCATCTTGTTACTAATAAGTTTGAGGTTTTCTTTGTGAAATGAAGGATGAGATAATTTTATTGCTCTGTCAACTAGCTAATATTATGGCTTTTTTTGGGAAAGTGGGTGGTGTGAAAAGAAATGTATGAATCTGCCTGACCAGGTTAATTTCCTATACCAATTTGTGATAATTGAATTTTGTTTATGCATTAAAAGTATATCAAGAAACGGGATTTTTTATCTACTTCATTTTCTGATGTAAATTGTAATTTTGAGTTATATGAGTTAAAAATCTTTCTGGTGGATTCAATTTTGTCTGTTGGTAGAGCAATAATAATATCATGAACATATCTTTTATATAGTGGTAACGAAAATTTTAATTTTTCCAGACAATTTGTTTCATGATCGATCATGACGATGCTAGATAGTATTGGAGCCAGAGGTGAGCCCATTGGTAACCCTGAGATGTGTTGGTACATTTTATTTTGAAATGTAAAGAAAGTTGAGAACATGATGTATTCTATGGCTTCAATTACTTCGTTTAAAGGAAATGTTTTTGAAAATAGATTTGATCTTTTTTGAAGGCTTTAAATAACAAGTTGTAATGGGATGTTGGTATAGAGAGAAACAACATCAAACGAGACCAATTTGTAGTTGAGTGGAATTGAGATGTTTGAAAGTGAATGTTTTAGGTGGAAACTATCTTTGACGTGTGAATTAGTCGTATTGATTAATTTAGAAAGTTTAGATTGTATAAATGTAGCTGGTTTATGCGTTGGACTGTTTATTGATAATATTATTGGACGAAGTGGATAATTATTTTTATGAATTTTTGGCAGTCAATTGAGACGAAATAGGTTGCAATTTTCAGCTTTTAAGTATTCGTATTTTGTTTCATAAATAAGTTTTAGGGTTTTCCATCTGGAGAGAATATTGTTAATGCCTTTTTGTAGAATGTTGATGGGATTTCTATTTGTTAATTTGTAAGTTGAGGAATCTGCGAGTAAATTATGAGTTTTTGTAATGTAATCTGATTTGTTAAGAATTACTATTGTCAGCTCGTGTAACTAAAAGTTGAGGGTTGTTTTTTAAGAATGAGGACGTGTGTTTATAATTTGATTAGTTTTGGAAAATGATGTTGGAACATTTATTTTGTTTAAGATTTTAGTGAATCTGGTTCTAATTTCGATTTGTCTAGGTTTGTCGAGTAAAAAATCTAATTTGGACTCAAGTTCGGAGATTGATTTGTGGATATGAGCTTTTATGTTTGAGAGTTTGAGGCAAGGAAAACAAAACTTTTCACCTAGAGACAAGAATGTGGAAATGTGTAGCGGAATATCAATGTTGGAGAGATTTATAAGCCATTCTTTCGTTTTATTTAATGTGATTGTTGAATTTACATTATTCAGAGGATCAGTGGAAAGATTATTATTTGTGTCCTATTGTCTATTAGTAAGGGTTGAGTATAAGATGTTGTGATTTTGTGTTGTTTGATTTATGTTTTGATAACTTCGGTGATGTATATTGTTCTGGTTCAGATGTGTTTGACATGATATTGTTCTTAAAAATTCGTCATGATTGAAAATGTGAAGATGTATGTTTTTGGTTCGTTGAAATCTAAGGTTTTGAAGTTTTTTGGATTTTTTCATATGAGAGCTATGAGAATTAATATAATAATACGAACATAAATATATTTCCGCTTACTTTTATGAAATATAATTTATTTGGCATAAGGACGGGTGTGAGTAAAGCGTAAACAATATTTTAGAAGATACATAAGTTGTAATTTAGATTTATTATTATATTTAAATTAACGTATAAACTGAAAAAATAAGCGATGAGAGTGTGCGATACATTTTTTTATACATTAATAACGCAGCGAATCAAGGGCTAAATAAGCATTGAAATCATCTAAAAGCCTCGCTCGTGCCGTCGGGTGACGTCACGCCCGAGTCGTGCTCAGATTGCTTTTTCCCTCGAATCCTTCGGTTCGGCTTGGTCGCACATGAACGTGCTCAGCGTCCATGTGTTGGTGTAGGTCGGTGGCGCTCGGCTCTTCCCGAAGACGTCCGAGCGTCGCTCGCTCACGGACACGCGCTACTATGATTGTGTGATGGGCGCGCAAGAGACTAGAGAGGGGGTAACTTTTGCGCGCGATCGGGCTGCACCGGTTACAAGCATTCGGTAACATAGGGGCGATTCTCCTTGGGGTGAAATATTTTCTTCCAAAACAATCATTTCGAACGGCCAGGGCATGACGAATTACGATACAAAATCGGTGTGGTAAAACTCTCAATTAAGTGCATCATTTCATTTTCGATTTATTAAATATTTTATGCACATAGTACACTTAGATTTACAGTGTGCATTGTAAGCGAATAAAGATTTACTTGCATCGAATTTTTATTTATTCAATTTGAGTATATCTAAGGGGGGATTGTCTTCTTTTTCGCAAAATTTACCGCTTTTTGGGATTTTTTTTGTGAAGAAAGTATACAACGGAAAACTTGTGGGACGGAAAATTTCATCAAAAAATCCGCCTCCCACCCCCCTCGACGCGCGATGGTCCTTTTTTGATGGTGTGCACGATTACAGCCTTCACGTCCATCCTGCAACAAAAACCCAAAAAGCATTTTACTTTAGACACATATAGCTATCATTCGAAGAAGGGAAAAAAAAATTGACGATTTGGTGACGTTTTGATCTTGAAGTATCGATTTTTCGAAAAAAATTGATCGATTTTTTGTTATAAATAAAAAACTATTAAACGTATTGCTTTTTTGCTTCATCAAACGATAAAAGGATGTCAGCTGAGCATTCTGTCCAAATTTGAAGGCAATCGGTTGAATAGTTTTTGAGAAATCGTGCACACCATCAAAAAAGGACCATCGCGCGTCGAGGGGGGTGGGAGGCGGATTTTTTGATGAAATTGTTTAAAAAATTTTTTGTATGTAGTAAACAGATCAATAAAACTATATGCCAAGTTTCACAAGTTTTCCGTTGTATACTTTCTTCACAAAAAAATTCCCAAAAAGCGGTAAATTTTGCGAAAAAAAGACAATCCCCCCTTAATATTTAAAAAGAATAGCTGAAACGAATAAAAAAATATCTTTGAAACAAATAAGATCATAGTAGGCCGTGAGACAAGGATAAAACCTATTTCATTTAAATAGATCTTATTTAAATTAAAGATACATATGTTTTTGACTGGGTACCGTGACGCGTCCTTATATAAACGGACGCAAATACGCAGAAACACATACATTTACACACACGTGAACATATCCATTGACAGGGATAACTTACGGGCACATCATATTTTCCATGAGGCGTCGTTCAAGCAACCTCGATGGCCCTCATAATTCTGCCTTTAATGGCCCTCAGTAGCAAAGTGTGACCGGCCACTGAGGGCCCATGTGAGGCTACCCGATGAGGGCTCTAATAAAGTTAGGGAAATCCTATATGGGCCCGACCAAAGCCCTAGTTCAATTTCCGCGCGGGATACAATTTATGGGTGTACTTTTGAATAGCTGTTATCTCCGCTTTAGCTGAAATTGTTTACAGGTCTTTTTGATAATATAAGTCACTGCCTAAAAAGATTTTCGGCGCAACGCAATAGTTTTTGACATATCGAGTCTTCGAAAAGTGATAAATCCTTACACAATCCCTACTTTATCGACATGTTCGGACGCGCCCGTTCACGGAAACTAGATACAGGAGATCAAACTCCAATCGGGAGATAGTGAACAAAGTGAACCCGAAAATGCGAATAATAGGGATGGCGTGTCGATCGATCAGACCCATATACACGTCACAAAAAAATGTTTCAGATCAAAAGTTGTACGGTGTGAAGGCATTGGCCATCAAATGCGACCATTTTTTTTTTATTTCAGTAGAGGCGCGGACGCACAGTGAAGGTCAGCTCCACTTTTTAAAATGAAATGATACATTTTTTCATCCTTCTTGTGGAGCACCTTAAGCTGCATAAAAAACCCTAGGGGGTCGAGGTCGTTCAAGGTTATTCAAGGTGTGTATCGATGATACAAATCTAAATATCTCGGATCACTACCAAATATTTGGTAGTGATCCGAGATATTTATATTTGTATTTCATTTTAATAGGTGTTCGAAATGACCTTGAACGACTTTGACCACAAGATGGTCGAAAAAAATGTACCATTCGATTAATAAAAGTGGAGGTGACCTTCACTGTGCGTCAGCGCCTCTACCGAAATAAAAAAAATTGTACCAATCAGCATATCACTTTATCTTAAATTTTATTATAACACCGACACTTCATCATCTATCATCTGTCCTACAATCGGAGTGCCGCCCTTGATATTTCTAATTTTGGGGACGCGATGAAACGCCGAGTTTGAACTCCTGTATCTAATGTCCTTTCGTCCGTCGCTCACGCGTGTGAGCGACGTAAGCGTGCGTGCCCTCGCTACCGAATACTTGGGGTATCCGAACCCACTAAGAAATTTGGCGACAACACATTGGCAACACCACGTCAAGCGAGAGCAAGTTGTGACGGAAAAATAACATCCCTTGCCGCCGCGTTAAGCTGTGTTCCAGCAGCACAGCATTGCGTGTTCTCTTGTGAATACTGGTGTTAATATTGCAGTACGAAAATACAGAATATTGGCGGTACATTTGGAGCACGTTCATTGCTGGGTTATTGCAGCATTACGACAGAAAATTCGGAATGCGTTATTTCGACAAGCTGAGGGCACATTGGAGGTACGCTGTGACGCTCCATTGCCGGTAGATACTAGGCACGTTATCGCGGCATTAACCCATTAACGCCCAAGAATCGAGAGTTTTTCCTTCATTTTCGAGCCAGAATTTTATTATATAAAAAAAATCATAAAAAATGAAGAGATACTTTCCCAAGTATTTTCGAGGGTGCTCTTTCAGAATCTGGGGTCAAAATCGGGTTTTGTCCATTAGGAAAAAAAATATGGCGGCTTTTAAGCAAAAAAAACAGGAAAAATCGATGACACTTTTTTTCATATTTTTTTTTCACCTCCAAGCAGTTGAAAAGTCCGGTTTTTTTTCACCCATGGGTGCATAGAATAGTGACGATTGAACAATCAATTTTTTTAATTCGTCATTGTCAACATTTTCACCCCGAAAATGACGCTTTTCACCCCCTGAGTGACACGAAAAATTTTACGCTCGGTGTCCCGAATGAAAAGTAGTTGGATTTGGACGAAAATTGGTACTCAGAGGTTTTTGAGGTTGCTGATTACGATTCTGTTCTCAAAATTCCGAAATTCAAAATGGCCGATCCAATATGGCGGACGCAAATGCAAAAGTTCGTCTGAATTGGATAAAACGTGGCACTCGGGGGTTTTCGAGGTCGCCGATTATGATTCTGCTCTCAAAATTCCGAAATTCAAAATGGCGGATTCAATATGGCGGACACAAATGCAAAAGTTCATTTGGATTGGATAAAACATGGCACTCGGGGGTTTTCGAGGTCGCTGATTATGATTCTGCTCTCAAAATTCCGAAATTAAAAATGGCGGATCCAATATGGCGGACACAAATGCAAAAGTTCATTTGAATTGCATAAAACGTGGCACTCGGGGGTTTTCGAGGTCGCTGATTATGATTCTGCTCTCAAAATTCCAAAATTCAAAATGGCGGATCCAATATGGCGGACACAAATGCAAAAGTTCATTTGAATTGGATAAAACGTGGCACTCGGGGGTTTTCGAGGTCGCTGATTATGATTCTGCCCTCAGAATTCCGAAATTAAAAATGGCGGATCCAATATGGCGGACACAAATGCAAAAGTTCATTTGAATTGGATAAAACGTGGCACTCAGGAGTTTTCGAGGTCGCTGATTATGATTCTGCTTTCGAATTTTGAGAGCAGAAACATGATCAGCGACCTCGAAAACCCCCGAGTGCCACGTTTTATCCAATTCAAATGAACTTTTGCATTTGTGTCCGCCATATTGGATCCGCCATTTTTAATTTCGGAATTTTGAGAGCAGAATCATAATCAGCGACCTCGAAAACCCCCGAGTGCCACGTTTTATCCAATTCCAATAAACTTTTGCATTTATATCCGCCATATTGGATCCGCCATTTTTAATTTCGGAATTTTGAGAGCAGAATCATAATCAGCGACCGCGAAAATCCCCGAGTGCCACATTCCATCCGATACAAATGAACTTTTGCATTTTTGTCCGCCATATTGGATCCGCCATTTTTTATTTCAGAATTTTGAGAGGAGAATCATAATCAGCGACCTCGAAAACCCCCGAGTGCCACGTTTTATCCAATTCAAATGAACTTTTGCATTTCTGTCCGCCATATTGGATCCGCCATTTTTAATTTCGGAATTTTGAGGGCAGAATCATAATCAGCGACCTCGAAAACTCCCGAGTGCCATGTTTTATCCAATTCAAATGAACTTTTGCATTTGTGTCCGCCATATTGGATCCGCCATTTTTAATTTCGGAATTTTGAGAGCAGAATCATAATCAGCGACCTCGAAAACCCCCGAGTGCCACGTTTTATCCAATTCAAATGAATTTTTGCATTTGTGCCCGCCATATTGGATCGGCCATTTTGAAATTCGGAATTTTGAGAACAGAATCGTAATCAGCGACCTCAAAAACCTCCGAGTACCAATTTTCGTCCAAATCCAACTACTTTTCATTTGGGACACCGAGCGTGAAATTTTTCGTGTCACTCGGGGGTGAAAAGCGCCATTTTGGGGGTGAAAATGTTGACAACGACGAATTAAAAAAATTGATTGTTCAATCGTCACTATTCTATGCACCCATGGTTGAAAAAAAAACCGGACTTTTCAACGGCTTCGAGGTGAAAAAAAATTTTGGAAAATAAGTGTCATCGATTTTTCCTGTTTTTTTTTGTTTAAAAGCCGCCATATTTTTTTTCCTAATGGACAAAACCCGATTTTGACCCCAGATTCTGAAAGAGCACCCCCGAAAATACTAGGGAACGTATCTCTGCATTTTTTATGATTTTTTTATATAATAAAAATCAGGCTTGAAAATGAAGGAAAAAATCGCGATTCTTGGGAGTTAGGGGGCGTCCATTAATTACGTGCGGCGTTTAGGGGGGGGGGGGTGGGGGTCGAGCGAAATCTCACCCAATCTCACGTGGGGGAGAGGGGGGCTTCGGCAAATATCACGTAATTTTAGTAGTTTTAGTAATTTTAGTAATCACGTAATTTTTATCACGTAGAGAGAGTCTCCCTTCTACTTTACATGGTGGAGTAAATGGTACTACAACCGCAGTTACTTCGACTACAATTTATTTTCCGTGAACGTATTCATTTTGAAAAATCTCACGTGAGATTAGGGGAGGGGGGAGGCGGTCGACCTAAATCTCACGACATCTCACCAGGGGGAGAGGGGGGGTCGAAAAATCGCCAAAATTACCTCACGTAATTAATGGGTTAAGACCGAAATGGGTCCCCCTTAATGGGTTAAGACCGAAAATGTGAAATACGCTATTCGACAAGGTGTGGGCACATTGGCGGCATGCTGTGACGTTCCGTTGTCGGCATATTTAGAACACGCCGGAACGCTCGCACGAAACCCAGGCAAGCCAATACAATCAAATGCAATGCTTGTTTTGGTTCGGTCGGGTTTGTGAGGTTTGGCTGTGTTTGTTCATATTTGTTTCGGTTTTGCAGGGTTTCTTTGAGATTGTTTAGGCTTGATTTTGTTTGTTTGCATTTTATAGGTCTTGCTTGGGAATGTTTAGGCTTAGTTGCGTTTGTTTGGGTGTTATAATTTATTTGAAATTGTTTGAGATTGTTTGTGTTTGTTGGGGTTTGGTTGTGCGTAGATAGCAGCAGCGGGCTATGATAGATAGACACGCGCGACAATTGGTCAATTTAAAAAATTCGATATCTCGACAAGTATTTTGATGTGTCGAAAATCCTTTTAATCAGACCAAAAAAAAGTTTGTCAAAAATTTCAGCGCAATCGGAGATAACAGCTATTCGAAAGTTTATCCCAATATTTAGTATACTTAATTCATTTTATTACATCAATGCATTTATAATACATTATTCTGTTATAATAAAGAAAAGTAAATACGGGCTCATAATAATAACATGAAAACCAACAGATATGTTGATAATTCATGAACCTTCATGACGCGTCATATTTTTGCATGAATGGATTTATCGATTAAACAGCAGTTTTACAACGGGTACGAGACCCCTACGTATATGTATACATATATCTGTATAGCCTTAGTATCAATCAAAGCGAAGGTTATCGCGGTTGATTACGGACAAAAAGGCGAAAAGATAGATACAGGGAGGAAACTAACAGGGTCTAGATCGGTTAATCCCGTTACGACGAGCGCCCACTCGACGTTACAGACATGACCAAAATTCCTGATCTAAGGAATTAGTCGTTAGCGATACATATATAAATTTCACATACATATATATTTTACCGTACTGGTGACAATGGTCGGCCGGATGTCGCCAATCAAGGGAACGACCTTTTATTGACTTTATTTATTTGCCTCGATACGTACCTTTTTCAGCCCGAGTCATCGGAAACATATAACCGAAAAGAAACATTTAGAGTAAAGTAAGTTAGTGCGATGTACCCAGGCTAAGTTCCCGATCGATATCAAAATTGGACGGGAAAAAAATGAGTCTGACATGTGATACATTGTACATGATTGCACTAATTTGAAAGTCAAGCGCGTTGGCGGTGCCATCTCTTGGCTGTACGCCGCAACCGCTCGCCGCGCCCGCGCCTGCGCAACGCTCGGCCCGAGAGACAAAGAGAGAGCGAGCCAGAGCCACAGCTGTGGAGAGTATTGGCGGGACGTGTTACGAGCAAGCGAAAAAAGCTTTGGTGTGTCCTGTTCGAGACGGTTATCCCACCCCCCCCCCCCTTTCTGAAGGACCATCCAAGCTCGTCTAATCGTCGTTTTCCAAACGTTTACGCGACCAAATCGAGTTACCTTGTCAACATCCTACGTTGGACACACTTTTTCAAGGTGAGTCTACTTAATGAATATTAATCCTCGGAGATTCCGCCTCACCAAATTGCCGCACTCGCGCGAAAATACAATGATAATAATAATAACAATAACACGGTGAGAATAATGCCTCGAGAGTCCGGGGCGAAAAATTCGCGTCTTATTCGAAATTCCCAACACGCACATTATCGAGAACCCTTTATTTTTCTTTCTTTTCTTCACCGACCGATCAATCTTAGGGACGTGAAATCGCGACGATTCGCGAAGCCCTAGAATCTTAACCTTGTTTTTTCACGGGAAATATTGCAACCGGAACTTTGGACGCAGATGCCGAACATAAAGCTGCAGAGCTCGGACGGGGAGGTCTTCGAGGTCGACGTCGACATTGCCAAGTGCTCGGTCACTATAAAGACCATGCTGGAGGACTTGGGCATGGACGAGGACGAAGAGGAGGTTGTGCCGCTGCCCAACGTCAATTCGGCCATACTCCGCAAGGTCATACAGTGGGCGACCTATCACAAAGACGATCCGGCACCTGCGGAGGATGACGAGAACAAGGAGAAACGCACTGATGACATAAGCTCCTGGGATGCTGATTTTCTCAAGGTCTTTAGTCATAATAGTCGACCCTCAGCCTCGTTCGACGATACACCAATGGATTAATTTTCAATGGTTCCAACAGGTTGATCAAGGCACCCTCTTCGAACTGATCCTAGCTGCCAATTATTTGGACATAAAAGGCCTGCTGGACGTTACCTGCAAAACGGTCGCCAACATGATCAAGGGAAAGACACCGGAGGAGATTCGCAAAACTTTTAACATTAAGAACGACTTTACAGCTTCTGAGGAGGAGCAAGTGCGCAAGGAGAACGAGTGGTGTGAGGAAAAGTAGAGGAAACCCTCTCCCTCTCCTATCCGTTGGCCCTTAGAAGTTGGTTTTTCCGTTTTTATCCTTTGGTTTTCCCCCTTTATTTCCTTCTTTTTTTGACCTTTTCTGTCATTTTTTTCCTTTTCTTCCTTTTTTTCCTTTGCACCAGCGATGAGTCTGAATCGATGTGCCGTTTTTCGTTGTTTGCATCGCACTGTTAGCCTAGAAAGTCTCAAATGTTCAACAAACACACATACCCGTGCAGGAAAAAATGGTGCATCTAAAGTTGACGAAGCTGGAGCATCACCTGTTTGACTCATTAACATAATAAAATCGCCTTTAACGAGCTAAGTACCCAATAAAGTATTGTAAATGCGAATTTCGCGCCTGGCGATTTCTATGCTTTTTCGACGCTTTTCTTCTTTTCCCAACATACAGCAAACGGAAAAAGATGGAAAATTCGATTAATTTTGGTTGTCATAAAGACATAATAAAATTACGTATTTTTCGACGAGAGCGCAGCATTGCTGGAATAATTGCGTTGAGACGAGCCTCTGTCAATTTTTTTTGCCTTTTCTCGAGTACGAACAATTATATTTATCTCTCTGCTTGTTGAAAATTGTCCAAAAATAACACTAAGGTCTAGCGATGAAAAACGGACTTTGATGGAAAAAAAAGCTAAGACGGAAGACGGTACTTGCCTGCATGGAATTTGCAACGGTAAGAAAGAGCAGCGTCACGAACCAATAGCGAGAGCCACGAGCTTTGGCAATCGTCCCTTTGTTGATGGATGGGTGCGTCTTTTCAGCATATTGTTGTATTTAAACAAGTGAATATAAGTGTATTTATATCAATGTTTAAGGTATTTCTTTCACGAACCCGAATGTTTAGCAATTAACTGATTTTCGACCACAATGAAGTAAATATATATGGATTGCAACATATACGGGTAAAATTTCAAGCCGTTACCGAACTTTTAACAAAAAAATTACGATTCTGTGGATATTACATCCCGACCATTTTTCTATTCGATTATTTGTATACTAAATAACTAGATGTCTGATATAAATTGCTCTGCACATGTAAAAAAAAAAACTAAAAGATTCCATAACGACAAGAGTCGCCGAATGTCTGGAGAGCATACTAATGATACAACTAGAAAAAATGTGCCTAGTGAAAGAATTGTTGTAAGCGCAACTTTTCAGGGAAATGGAATAATGTTGAATACGGTTTATCGTTAGGTATTATAATTAATTATAACTTATTTTTATTAAACGCAAGTGGAATTTCCTAATGATTGAAAAGGGCCCTGCTTGTACGTCCACAAAATACGGCCCTCCGCGAAAGGAATACCTTAAATAATGTATAATATACATAAATATGCTATTAATTGCCCAAGTATATACATAAAGGCGTATTACATTGGTAGAGAAAGAAATACAAATACGTATTTTGATTTATATGATGTGTACTTTTATATCAAATGCAGCGCATTTCTTCTTCGATCCATCAGCAGAATAATGTACAATGCACGAACATCCCATTACTGTTATAATGAATAATGCCCCTACGTTCCATTTGCCATTATCCGGGTAACGCACAATGGTGCACATTTTTAAATGACTCATTACCAATGTAACGCATTGTCGTGAGTCTCGCATTTTCCGTTAGCAATGCAACGCAAGGTGGCTTACTTCCCAACAGCTGATTCGCTAAATAATGTTAAATGGAAACACAGTTCAATTACCGATTGCTGATTTTTTTTTAAACAAAGAGGGTCGAGCATCGTTTCTCTTTGTTTGGACTTGCCCATCCTCTCGATCAGAACGATAGAGGAAGAATTTTGAGGCGCGGCTGTGCGATGTTCTCTCGGCTTGCCAATCCCCCCACTCCTCCTTATTGTAGCATCCAATGCGCATCGGCCGTATATTTGCACACCAAAAGTTCAAGCTTGCTGTCCTATATGGAGAACGAATGTCGCTATTTTGCATTTGTCAACGGGGCAAACGAGCGCGTTCTCGGTCACCCAAGTCCCCTTTACCCGCGACCATCCATCATCAACGCGATTTTCGTAGCGTGGAATTCGCAACGGGAACGCATTTCCATGACTTTCAGAGCATACACGAAAGTGTGCGCTTTGATTTCGACGCTAAAAATATCGTTCTCCTTTGCTATACCGAATAAAATGTTACTAAGTAAAAACTTGGATTGGCCATTTTTCGGTATGTGGCACAAACTCTCCGGACAACCAAATACATCCCTTTTTCATTTATTTACTCCGGTCGCTCAACTGACCATATGGCTAAGTTTGAATTTCAATGTTAAGGTCGCCGGTACCACGATTACGCCAGTCCTTCGCTTCTGTGTGGAGACAGCTTTATGTCAAGAAAACATCATCGGATTTGAGAGCGGAATAAATTCGTGAGGCAATAATATGCAGTTGCAAAATTTTATTTCGTACAACGAAATTTAACAATCTCTTTTTATCAAATGATTTTGAAAATCACCCTCCTTAACAATGAATTGAATTACCAAATATATCCCGTTATACTCTACTCGTGTGCACAAAGTGATACAAGTGATAAAAAAATTCGAACCTACGGAAAATCAGTATCAAAGATCGACGGAAGCTAGAACGACCACGAAGAATTGTTTAACCATGCGAAATTTTATATAATACAATTATGCGTTAATGTTGCACGTGCGAGACACATTTTAGTTCGATAGCTAGAGCGTCATCCACAAATAATATGGATGTAAATTTTCGGGGATCAGCACGTACGTACACGTTCATCCCAACACTTTTGCCAAATATGATTTTCGGTCTGTTCGTCAATCAAACCCAAGCATAAAAATATCAGTATGTAGTATTTTTTCGTACGGAGCGCGGAGACAGCCGCTCTTTATCTCCATTGCCCTCCAGTACGAAACATTAATAGAATTCTGTCGAAAAAAAAAAAAAAAAAAAAAAAACAACAATCTTCCGTCCTTCGGCGTCGGTTATATCCAGCGGGCTCTAGATGAACTCGTAGGGGAGAGTGCGTAGGCGGATCTCGCGAGATGTCACCGAACAATGCTCCCCTGTGGTTCGCTTCGCCAACTCGTCGACGACCGGTTGCATCGAATCCCGAAGTAAAAGGAGTCTGATGGTTTCGCCAATTCTTGAAAAGTCCGCGCGGCTGTGATAAGTGGACGCCTAAGGATGACTTCACTACCGACAAAACACCAGGCTCGCCGCAAGTCGTGCAATAGCGAGAAAGAGAACATTAACCGCCATTCTTGAGCTACAAGCTGTTTGCTCTTATTATTTGCAATATTTCACGAAATAAATCTAAAGTGTGTTCAGACTGCGACCGAAACGTATCCGAGTCTCGACTCTGTCCCTCATTATCTATCGGTAGTTTAACTCGGTTAACCGAGATTTGTGGAACCTAGCCTACCGGTCGTTTCACATTTGCGACGTCAAATCTAAAATTTAATGACATTTTGCCAATGTGCGCAATGTAATGGTATGTTTTCAGTTGATTTTATTTACGTTCTTATTCAATCTCCCGATATCTTATCATCTTAAGGGGCTACGTCTACCGAGAGGCCGAAATTTCGAAATTCGATTTTTTTTGCTTTTGAGATACGATTGGAGAGAGTGAGGCATTTTGCGTAACACAAAGTTACGTGTATAGAGAGCCTTAAAAAAAAGTGTAGAAGATGGGATCAAGTTTGAGAAAACGTCGCATCCTTTCGTTTCGGCTGAAATTTTGCACGACCTCCTTTTCGATTCATTAAGAGGCTTTTGGCGACGCGCCAGAGTTTTCGAGATCTCGATATTTGAAAGTTTTTTCACTTCGCTCCTATTCGCTTCTATAGATAAGGGCTTAGTTCTAAATATACCTACATTGGGAGGGCCCAATTTTGAGCTCTATTTTTCCCGTTTTTTCACCATCCAATTGTCGTCTGTAATGAAAAAAAAATTGTTGCGGAAGCTGCGAGCGGTTGAAAAATATTTAGAGGACGCTCAAGCCTCCCAAAAATTTAAACTTTCATATAAAAGTCAATTTTTTGTTTCGTCCACTTTTTAACCCATGATTTTTACGCTTCCTAATTTGTTTTACGTAACCTCGCGAAAGCTCTAGCCAGCAAATGAATATTTAGTGGTCGCTTAACGTTTCGGGAATTCAGAATTACTGCCAAAAAATAAATCGCGCATGCACTGTAATTCCTTGTCGCATAAAAACTTTACGATGTACGGAAAACAACTGCCATTTCACTTTCACGAATAAAACGACCTATAATTTTGTTTACGGACGCGAACTTTAAAGAATTATTTTATGAGAACAAATATTATAGTTCTTGGGTTAGAAGTGTGAGATCAATTTGAAAAATCTGTTTCTAAAGAAAAAATAATTAATTGTTTTGAAAATTTTATACAGCGGAAAATTCATGGGTGATAAGTGGGGGAAAAAATCGATTTTTTAATGAAAATTTGAATTGTTTGGAGGCTTGAGCGACCTCCAAATATTTTTTGGCCGCTCGCTGCTTTCGCGACAATTTTTTTTTTCTCCAAACAAGATTATTGGTTGGTGAGAAAAATGAAGAAAAACAGAGCTCAAAATCGTGCGACCCTAACCTGCATATGTTATCGCGCTTTTCGTCTTGGGCTAAACTTCCAAAAAGCGGAAACCGGATTCCAATCTGAAGTTTCGCATGCACCTTCCTTTTAATATTTTAAGAGATCCCCTAAAAGGATTTTTGGCAACGCGCCAAAGTTTTCGAGATATCGATTTTTGATAGTTATTTTTTTACCGCGCTCCTACAATATCTATCGCTGACGGGCTCAGCTCTGACTATACCTATATATGTTACCGCGCTCTCCGCTTTATGTACATATTCATCAAGTTTGAGCGGTAGAAACCCTCCATTCATCGCTGCAGCAGCCGGTTATCAAGAATTATAAGGAGGTATCATGTAAAATCCAAAAAAATTGTTAACTATACAAAATCCAAAAATTAAAAACTGGCATGAAACCAATTTAAAAAAATCAGAAACTAAAGAAGGAAAGAAAATATTAAAAATCCCAATCTGATTTAAAGTGAATAAATGAAGCATAAAAACACCTGCAAAAAAATGAACTGCGGAAAAACAAAAGAAAAATCTACGATGTTCTGTGTCTATTTCAATATTTTACCCGGATTTGAGGCGACCCGCGCCCGCACTAGTGCTCTACGCACCTCACTATGCCACACGCACATTCGTGGTGCTCTGCGCCCACACCAGTGTTCCATGCACCCCACGATACCACACGCACATCCGAGGTGCCCTGCGCCCATATCAGTGTTCCACGCACCATTTTCACAAAACGGAGAGCGCGATAACATATATAGGTATAGCCAGAGCTGAGCACGTCAGCTATAGATATACCAGGACCGCGGTAAAAAGATAACTTTCAAAAATCGATATCTCGGAAACTATATGGCTCGTCGCCAAAAAACCTTCTAGAGGATCTCTTAAAATACTAAAAGGAAAGCGTATGCCAAATTTCAGACCAAATTCGCTTTCCGCTCTTCGGAAGTGTATCCAAAGAAACATGGTCACCGTAGATCATACATGTTTTCTCGCGACGTTCGGTGGTGCACACATTCCTGCTGAACCGGTCCATCTGCGATGAAAAAACCAAACGGTTTATTCAAGTTAACGATAAATACAAGTCACAGACGTTGGCCGTTTCGAAAATCGATTTTTTTTTACAAAGTACAGACGAATTTAAGGCCTTAGGCCACAGTAACGGCTATAAAATCTTGCGCGAATTTAACCATTTTTTCGTATGAAAAAGTGATTCACTCATCAAATTAATTACACATCTATTTAGTATGAATATCAAGCTGTTAGAAAAAAAATATATATATATATATTTTCGGCCATGTGTACAATATGGCCGACTACTCGAAACTTCTCGGAACAGCTTTTTTCCAATTGGCGTGACAATTCAGCAACTTCAACAATTTTCATTCGATTTACTTCAAATTTCAAAGTTATTTTCCGAATTGCATTTCGCAGAGAAGTACGTACGGAATTTCTGATTAATCGAAAACTTTTCATTTTACGAGCAGCTTATGAGCAGTTATAACGAAATTTTTCACTGAGCATTCATTTCTTAAGTTCAAATACCGACAACTTTTGAATAAAACAATATTTTTTAAATTCCTTACGTACTTCTCTAGGTATTCTAATGTAGAATGACGAGAATTTTTGTTTGGGTTTGTTTGGGTTAAACATTGTTGATGCTAAATGTCACGCCGCGGAGCGCCTAAAAAAAGATAACAAAAGAAAATAGTAGTCGGCTATTTTGTACATCGAATATATATATATATATATATTGTAACGGTGAAATTTGACACCTTCTAGGATAAGTCACCCGGTGACGCGATACATTTTTCCCCACCAGACAACCAATGTATGATGCGTATTCCGAATAGTATATAAGAGCGTCTTGCAGATCGAGAGAGAGATTCATTGATCCATTCGTCAGAGATTCATTAACGTTGTTCCACGAGCATTGTTGCCGAGCTAAGTGCGATTTGCCCAGCGTAATCCTACTCCAGAAAATATTCATCGGTCACCGAAAAGAACATTCTGCCAACTCTGATTACGCACTTTGATTGACGTCTACAATCCAGCCGTTATCGTCGAAGAAGAGTCTCGAGGTGGCGCATCATATTACAGTCAACGGACATCCAGAAGAGACAATCAACGCTTCGTCATACCATTGTAATCATCAAAATAAAGGAGAACTCTTCGATTCGCGACAACGACGTATTTTTTTAAAAACCTATGTCTTCACCCAACGGTGTAACATATAAATTTGGTGGCAACGGTGGGATGCCTAAATAAGAAGGGCATCCGAAGAGACTGGTGCTCAAACAATAAAGAGCACTTCGAACTCAATCTGGGATGTCAAAAAGAAGATCAACAAAGAAACTGGTGAAAGTCAAGGATCCCAAAGAAGAAAATACGTGCTGTGAAATCTCAACGGGATACCCAAATCATCACTAAAAGTTGGCTTCAAGTCATCCTTACGCACATATCCGATTCAACACGTGATCGTCAACAGAACACCCGACGGACATCCAACGACGACTCATTGAATCGAAGGCCACGTGTGAAACCAACGAGGACCCGTGTGGATCATCCTGAGGAAACATCTCGAAGGAATCATTACGAGACGGTCATCAAAGAAGGGCATCGGCAACTAATCACGAAAAGAGGGGGTCAACACGGAAGACTGACAGCCCATCATCATCATCGTTAAAGAAAGCTCGTTATTTTAAGAAAAGTGACCGATATTGCGCCAAGGTAAGAAAAATGGAGAAAATAGAGCAACTTCTTCAAGATCTTTTCAAGAGAATAGAAAATATAGAGCCAAAAGTTGAAGTAAAAACGAACGATTATGAATCCGAAATAACTGAAGACGAAGCTGAGAATGGCCAAACAACATCGCTAAAAGAATTATTAATCACGATATCTGAATTTGACGGAGAAAACATGCCGGTCGAAACGTTCATTTATCAAATTGAAAGTGCAAAAAGGAACACAGATCATAACAAACAAAGCCTTTTACTTGCAATGATTTTGGGATCAAAATTAAAAGGAAGAACAAAGGTAGAAGTTAGAGCGGATAACATTGACAATTTTACTGAATTGAATAATATTCTGCGAATAAACTATGGTAGTCATGACGACTTAACGATATATCAGCTCCAAAAAATGAATTGTAGACAAAAACCAAAAGAATCAATTAATGAATATTCTCAAAGATTTATTAAAATTCATGATCTTGCGATAAAGTCAATTTTAAATAAAACGACAATTCCGCAAACTCATAAAACGATCCTTATAGACGAAGAAAAGAAAAAGGGTCTTACTGATTTTCTGGAAGGTTTAGAAAAAGAGTTTCGTTTGAACGTAAAAACCGAACAACCGAATAACATAAAAGAAGCAATTACTTCCGCGATCAAGGCCGAAATTACTTTGAAAACTCGGTCAATGAACAATTGGACAGGCAAACCTTATCAGGGTTCTAACTATCAAGGCTCAAGTCATCATCATGGTTTTAAGAATAAAAACAAAAACGACAAAACGTTCACAAAAAGCTTCCAAAAAGTATGCTATCATTGTAAAAAACCGAAACACGTACTTTCAGAATGTAGGAAAAAAGCAATTTGATAACAGGCAATTTAACAAACGGGATTTTCAAAATGCTCCTCATAATTCCAAAAATCTTCCCCAAACCAACCATGTCCTAAAGATCGAGCAAACCTCACAAGAATCTGCAGTATCCGAAATAATGACTGCAAACTCGCTCACATTCTTTTGAAATTAGACAAAACGAAAGGAATCTTTTCAATTGATCCAGGCTCAACAATTTCATTAATAAAAATAAAAATGCTAAATGACCTAACCAAAGTACTTCAAAATGGAAGAAAAATCACAACAATTGCTAATGAAACTCTAAAAACAGAAGGAATCATTAAAACTAAACTATTTTCGCAACCGGTCGAACTTCACGTAATTCCCTCGAATTTACCAATGAAAGAAGACGGTTTAATTGGATTAAATTTACTTGAAAAATTTGAAGCGAAATGGGATATGGGAAAACACGTTCTTTAATTTGGACCTCGAACGTATACAAAAAATTCTCTCAAAAAAGAAACGAATATGCCAGCAGGAAACGATTGCCTACGTACTTTTGACATTGAAGGAATTTTTAACGGACATCGGAAAATAGAATTAAAAGATTCTGATGTTCTGGTAAATGTTAAAAGTGGACAAGCCACATTTCCTATTCCGAATTGGACAAACAAAGACGGTTGTACACGAAAACTAAAAGCTGAACCAATAAATCATATGGATATTAAAAATTATAAGATCCCTGAATTAACGAATAAAAGAGAAAAGTTACTCATCGAAAATACCCAATTGGATCATATTAAAGAAGGAAAAGAAGAAATTTGGAAAATCATTAAAAGATATCATGACATTTTTGTTCTACCAGGAGATCCACTTTCAATTACTCGATTAGTCGAACATTCAATAGATTTAACCGATGAAAAACCAATCCTCACTAAACAATACAGATGTCCACCCATTCATCAAGAAGAAATAAAAAGACAAATTAAAGAAATCTTTGAAAAAGGTATAATTCGAGAAAGCGATTCACCATATAATTCACCCTTATGGATCGTACCAAAAAAATCTGACGCATCTGGTAAAAAGAAATGGCGTACAGTCATTGATTATCGGAAAATTAACGAAAAAACCAAACAAGATGCTTATCCTTTGCCAAACATTGACGAAATTCTAGATAATTTGGGAAACCCGAAATATTTTTCTGCTTTTGATCTTGCATCTGGTTTTCATCAAATTGGAGTAAAAGGAAAAGATAAACCAAAAACTGCATTTTCAACCAAAAATGGACATTATGAGTATAATAGAATGCCTTTTGGATTAAAGAATGCACCACCGACATTTCAGAGAGTGATGAATAAAGGATTACAAGGACTGATTGGCAATAACTGTGTATATGGACGATGTCATTGTATTTGGAAGGACTCTGAATGAACATAATAAAAATTTAGAAACACTTTTCCAAAGATTCAGAGACGTCGAATTGAAACTACAACCCGATAAATGTGAATATTTAAAACCAGAATTGGCATATTTGGGTCATGTCATCTCGAAAGAAGGAATCAAGCCAAATCCAGAACGAATAGAAAAAAATGTAGATTATCCAAAACCCTGAGATCAAAAAGAAATCAAGCAATTTCTAGGACTTGTGGGCTACTATCGGAAATTTATCAAAGACTTTTCAAAAAAAGCACTACCTTTGACAAATCTGTTAAAAGAAAAGACTATTTGGCAATGGGCAACAGAAGAGGAAAATTCATTTGTAACACTAAGAAACACCCTATATATAGAACCTATTCTTACGTATCCAGACTGGAACAAACCATTCATACTATCAACCGATGCTAGTGGAAAGGCAATAGGTGCAATATTGTCTCAAGGAGAATTAGGAAAAGACAGACCCGTTTCATACGCTTCAAGAACATTGAATCCAGATGAACAAAACTATTCCACAACAGAGAATTATTGGCAATTGCATGGGCAGTAAAACATTATCGACACTTTCTATATGGCAGAAAATTCAAAGTCATTACAAATCATAAACTATTAACGTGGCTAATGAATTTGAAAGATCCTTCTTCACGATTAATGAGATGGAAATGGAAATTAGAAGAATATGATTTTGAAATCATACATAGAAATCCTTTATCCCGAATAAATATTTTGGAAAATGAAATCCCTGATACTCTAGATGAATTTCTGAACGAATCATTTCCGAATTATGACGATTATGAAGAAGAAAAAGATTCATATAAAAAATCTGAAAATATTTTTATCAAAGAAGGTCGATTTAATAAAAAATGGTCTTGTCTTAACAGATGATCAAAATGGAAAAGGAATCATAATCGATCCAACAGACGATGAAATCGTTTGGTATGCAGAATTAAGAACAAGAATACCAAGTCGTGAATCTATCGAAATAAGAATTAAAGACCCAAGAATCCGAACAACAGTACTTGAAATGATCGAATACATTTATACAAAACTAAATTCCGAAAAAGAGTTGATAATTTTCATGAGTCAAGTGAAAGACCCTACTACCCAAGAAGAAAGAGAAAGAATAATTAAAGAATTTCATGAATCGACCATAGGAGGACATAACGGACCACAAAAGACTATAGAAAAATTCAGACAAGAGTATAATTGGACTGGAATGACGAAAGACGTAGAAAGAATAATTCAACGATGTCAAATATGTCAAAAAGAAAAATTAACTTCTCAAGTAACGAGACCCAATCCAGGAAACCCAGACATTCCGATAAATCCAAATGACAAGGTATCACTAGATGTAATGGGACCACTTCCGCCAAGTCAAGGTCATAAATCTATACTGGTTATACAAGATTACCTAACTCGATATTTGGTATTAATTCCGCTCAAAACGAAAAATTCTCAAGAAATACTTGAAAAATTCTGGAAAAATTATTGCAAGATATACGGAACTCCAAAAGAATTGTTAACCGATAATGGTGAATTTAAATGAAAATTTCACGAGATAATGTCCGAAAAACTAAAGGTCAAATGGACCACGACTTCGGTATATCACCCTCAATCAAATGGAAAAAATGAAAGAGCGCATCGGGACATCCTCAATCATGTACGGAGTTATATGGTGGAAAATACCGATTGGGTAAAACAATTATCAAGGGCTATGATATCATATAATTCGACAAGGAATGAAAAGACCGGAGTGCCACCTTTCGAATTTTTATTTGGATATGCTCCGAATATCCCTCTAGATACCGAAGATATCAAAATGACAATAAAAGAAAAATATGATTCACTATGAAGATACAGGGAAAAAGTCCGTGAAGAGGCAAGAGGAAAGATCCAAAAATCCCAAGATAAAACTTGTGAAAGACTGAGTCCCCAGAAAATTCCTATAACCTTACAGATAGGTCAAAAGGTTTTAGTTAAGAAAAAACAACCGGGATTATCAAAATTGCGTATTCGATGGGAAGGACCATATATAATTGAAAAGATTTTAAATGACCAAAGCGTGTCTATAAGAAGAGGTAATAATCTCGTAACGTATAATAAGATAGATGTAAAACCGTATTTTACAGATGAAAATGAATCCGTCGAGAATAGCGATGACGCTGATAGTGACGTTATCGATCTCGATAACCCGCAGCCAGGTCCAAGTCACCGAGATTGGAAACAATAAACCCGTTTATCTAGAAAGTATGGGAAAAACACACGTTTTTCATGAAACATGTAAAATAATTGTTGGAATAGAATTTAGTCATTTATCAACAGAAATATCATTATTGAAAGATAAAACTAAGGAATTATATGATACATGCTTACGATACAAACCAGGATTCATTTGTCAAAGTATAAAACAAATCGAAGTGCAAATCAAACGAAATGAAATACTAGAAAATCAATTAAAAACACTATATCATTTAATTGGTCGAAGAAATAAAAGAGGACTCTTCAACATTGTCGGAGAAGGAATAAAATTACTTTTTGGAACATTATCAACCTCCGACGCGACATATTTCAATAACGAAATCAATGAACTGAGAACGGACAATTTACTAATAGCACATTTAGTTAAGAATCAAACAACATTGATGATGAATTAGTTAAAAAATAACGACAAAGTTTTCAAAGACATGAATACGCAGTTCAAGTTTTTGAATAATAACATCAAAAATTTGCATGAAGAAACAAGAAGAAATACAATCAATATACAAATTAATGAAGTTTTGTCTGGATACACCACGTTATATCAAGACTTTAAAACAAGTATAACAGATTTGCTGAATGCGATAATTGATGGAAAACACGGAATGGCACATCCTCAAACTCTTCCTCCACAATTGATATTTGAACACTTGAGGAACCATTCGAATTATCCCCATTTTTACCCAGTTCCATTGAGTGAAGAACATTTCTCAACATTAATCGACATAAGTCATTTGACAATCGCAGTAATCAAAGAAAAATATATATACGTTCTGGAAGTACCAATACTAGAAGAAGAAGTGTACGAGATATTATATCCGATCGCGATTCCGACTTAATCAATGATAAAAGGATACATATTATATCATATCGATACAGATTATATAGTAATTAATGAAAATAAAACTCGTTTTTTCCCATTACAAGTAGTAGAATTTGAGAATTTAAGAACAGTGGAAAATATATATCTAATTTATTCAGTCTATTCAGTTTTTTTATTCTATTATCTAATCTAATCAGACTATTCGACGGAATCTTCAACATTGTGTAATAACAATGATTCTCGCCAAAAGAGAAAATAATTGTGCACCAAAATATGTGGAATTAGAAAGTTCTCTATTTATCCAATTAAAAACAGGTCAAGATTGGTTAATAGTACCAGTAAAAGAAGAATCATTACATATATTATGTCCAGACAATGCTCCAAGATTAATTAAAATGATATCAGATGTAAAAGTTCATCTTGAACAAGGATGTTTAGCAATGGCAACTCATGCAGTATTGAAAGCTTCCAACGTTATTAAAACAATTGAGTTCGATACGATGTTAGAAGGAAGCTTCAATGAATCAGAAATAAAGGATCGCCTACACTTTAATAAGATAAAAGAAAAAGAACTGAATATTAGTGTCATTTCTGGAAATTATATTAATTCAAAGAATTTACAAGAATTAGGAACAAATATTGAAGAAATAAATCAACAAATAAACAACTTAGTATTAGGAGAGTATGTGGCTTCCGGATGGAGGCCGTGTTGAGGATCAGCGTTGTGCCGACGTTTCGCAAACGTTACAGTCTGCATCATCAGGGCTGAGAGCTCTGATACTGAAGCTCTCGTGTCTCAGGTATTCCTTATATAGTTGCAGTCATCGTTCCAGATCACTGCACCAGCCAATCAGATGTTGTAATTGATCAGCTGGTCAATTAAAAAACCGGGAGGACGGTGTGCCAAATAGGATTGACGTGATATCCTCCATCTCTGTTTAGATTGTCCGGATGTTTTCGGATTTCCAAGCCTTCTCGGTGTTTCCTGGAAAAATAGCTGTTTGATGGGGCCAGACTTTGGGCTTTGTCAAACTGAATGGCATGACCAGTCTCCATCCAATGTTCGGCCAGCGCTTATTGTGTAATATGGCCATATTTGATACACCGTTGGTGTTCTTTGATCCGTGTACTGATCTTCCTCCCGGTTTCTCCTATGTACACTTTACCACATGAGCAGGGTATCTTGTATACTCCTGGTGCACTTAATGGTGGTCTTTGGTCTTTTGCACTCGGAATCACTTGTGCTAGTTTCTTCTGAGGTTTGAAGATGACTCGCACGTTATGTTTTCCAAGGACCCTGCCTATGCGATCGGTTATGCCCTGAAAGTATGGAAGGGAAGTTGCGGTTATTTGTCCTTCATTCTCCCCATTAGGTGCTGTAACCGTTTTCGGATCAGCTATTTTTCTTTTTAGATTTTAGATCGTCTTAAAACTCGATCGAAAGCCTTAAAACTAAAAACTTAGTATTACGAAAAAGATAAAAAACGATAAAGGAACATATTCAAGATGGACTTCAGTATTTGGGATACACAGCAATAACAATAATAATCAGTTATATTATGTATAAAATAGGTCTCTTGAGGTGCCTAAAGAAAACAATTTCTTGTTGTATAAGACCATGCGTCATTTTCGATCATTGTAATTTTGGAAATAATGCGCGAACTATAGATAGACCAGAAAACATCCATCTTTAAGAATCTCCAAAAAGAAAATATAATGAAAAAGCAAAAATAACAGAAATAGATGAAACAGAGGAATCGCCAAAATTAACTCAAAAACTATTTAAACCAAAACAGCAAATGAATCAATTACAATGAATTTATGGAGACCAAAATTCGTTAAGGAGGGAGGAATGTAACGGTGAAATTTGACACCTTCTAGAAAAAGTCACCCGGTGACGCGATAAATTTTTCCCCACCAGACGACCAATGTATGATGCGTATGCCGAATAGTATAGGGTGTCCAATAGGAAGTTGCTAAAATTAAATAAGTGTCTCTTCTCTCCATGAATTCAATAGGGGTCCCTTTTTCTAAGGCGCATACCTGAGGCCCCGCAGTTTTATTCCAGCCGTGGTTGAAGCAAGTACGCGCGCGTCAAAATGAATGAGCTCACCACGGAAGAAAAAGTATATCTTATTGAGTGTTTCTTCTCGAGGGGAAAAATGTATAGTAATGCGTATAGAGGGTTTCGTACTAAGTTTGGAACCCATAGAGTTGCCAGCGAAAACACTCTGAAAAGGTAAGAATTTAATATTTATTCATATTCATCTATCACACAACTTGTGTTTTAATTCGATTAAACTGCATGGAAGTAATGTTACGTTAATTTTTGTAGGATAATCGATAACTTCGTGAAGTATGGTACACTCCAGGACCGTAGACACGAGTTGCCAGGTCCATCTGTTACGGTGACTACACCAGAGAAGATCAACGAAATTGAGAATTATTTCAAACATAATCCAAATGATTCGATTCGGAAAACTGCTCAAGCATTAAAAATAACCAAATCATCATTACACAACAATTTGAAATATTTTTTAAAGTTTCAGCCGTATAAAATAATTACTCATCAATTGTTAACTGAACATGCCATGACGAAACGCATCGAATTTTGTAACACTATTACGGGAATGTTTGAAGCCGAAGAACTTAATGAGAAATTGATGGCTTAATCCGATGGAGCACGTTTTGGATGAATGGGTACGTAAACAAGCAAACTACCGGTTTTGGGGAACGGAAAATCCCAACATATCGCTAGCGAAGTCCCTTCATCCACAGAAAGTAACGGCATGGGCAGCGATTTCAGTAAAAGGAATTTATTTGCAATTCTTGGAATCTACGGTAGCAGGAGAGAGTTACAAACAGCTTTTGGAAATGAAATTCTTCCCTTATGCAAAAAAGAGGGGACTGGTTAAAAATGTTTACTTCATGCAAGATGGAGCGACGCCGCACCGGACTCATGAGGTGTTTGAAGCTATTCATCGCGTATATGAGACTCGAGTAATCGGTCTGGGGTACCCTAAATTTGCTCAAGGCGGACTAGAATGGCCTCCGTACTCACCGGACCTGAACCCTTGTGATTTTTTCTTGTGGAGTTACATTAAAGATCATTGTTACGCTTAAAACCCCAGCACAGTAGAAGAACTGATGGCGGCCATCCAGGAAGTGGTTCGCGGAATTATGAACGATATGTTGGACACAGTTTTTCACAGTTTTCAAAGGAGAATTGATTTTTGTGCACAATCTAACGGTTCACACTTCGAAAATATCTATCATTAATCACTGTACTTTTTCGTTATTTTTATAAGATGTAATAAATTGACATAAAAAATATTTGACTGAGTTTTTATTTATGTGCGTTTAAAACTGCAGAATTTCCTCTATTTAAAGCAATTTGGCTTTTCTGATTCTGTGCACGTGTTTTAAAATGACAGTCGATTAGTTTCAGCAACTTCCTATTGGACACCCTGTATATAAGAGCGTCTTGTAGATCGAGAGAGAGATTCATTGATCCATTCGTCAGAGATTCATTATCGTTGTTGCACGAGCATTGTTGCCGAGCTAAGTGCAATTTGCCCAGCGCAATCCTACTCCAGAAAATATTCATCGGTCACCGAAAAGAACATTCTACCAACTCTGATTACGCACTTTGATTGACGTCTACAATCCAGCCGTTATCGTCAAAGAAGAGTCTCAAGGTGGCGCATCATATTACAATCAACGGACATCCAGAAGAAACAATCAAGGCCAACGCTTCGTCATACCATTGTAATCAATAAAATAAAGAGGAACTCTTCGATAGGCGACAACGACGTCTTTTTTGAAAAACCTATATGTTCACCCAACGGTGTAACAATATATATATATATATATATATATATATATATTTCTTACAGTTTGATATTCATACTAAATAGATGTGTATTTAATTTTATCAGTGAATCACTTTTTCTTACGAAAAAAATGGTTCAATTCGCACATGATTTTATACCCGTTACTGTGGCCTAAGGCCTTAAACTCGAACATGAAACTCTATGAAAAAGGTCGTCATCTTTACGTACACTATTGAAAATGAGGATTGTTAAAAAAACGTGAGATTGTTAACGACCTCTAAATGTTTCTCAGCGTATTTCTAGTAAATTCGAAAACAATCCATCAAGTGGTTCTCGAGGTATGAAATCCACCGGCGAGGAGAACAGTGTTTTGTGAAAAACGCTTTTATCGTTTGAAGTATGGTTCTGCTGTTTTCGCGTGAAGAATTTTTAACTTCACCTTTAGTCGTCAATTCTAAGTTGACGCGAAGTACCCTCAGCAGCAATTGTAACTTTATGGAAAAATGATTGTTGTTATCTAAGAGCAATTCTTCTTTGCGCGTCGCCTGCTGAGTTCGAATTTCTTCCGTGCCCGCTGTGGCAGGTAGTGAAACCCGAACGTGCCTTACTTCGAATTTTATAAATTGGCCAATTTTGGAGATATTGCTAGGGAATTCGTAGGATATATGCTGAGCACTTGAAACTTGTAGAAGATGCAAAAAAAATATCATTTTCTTTCACTTTTGTAGGCCTACAGGTAGCCCTCAACTGTCTACCCCAGAGTGTTTTCATTCTCGACTCAAATGATTTGGGCAAGGTCCAATTGTATGTAAAACTGTTCGGCGATTTAGAGTATTATAATCGCATCGCCTCCCACCTCTAATTCGAATGCACGGTACTATTGCATCGCGTAGTAAAAGAAATTTCATTGCCCGATAGATTTGTGTCAAGTAGAATGGGCATTGCGATATCTGCGATAAAGATACTCGATGTATCAGTAGCAGGCAGCGATTGAAACAGAATGTGGACATCTGTAAGGCCCGGTTCCTCAACTCTCGGCTAACCGAGTTGACCGAAGTTTAAGGGCGAACGAACCAATCAGACCCACGCTTAGCGCACTAAGCCCGGGTTGAGCGGGTGACCATACGTAGTTTGAGTACGTTTGAGAGGAACCTGTCTCTCTCTCTCTCTCTCTCTCTCTCTCTCTCTCTCTCTCTCTCTCTCTCGTACGATGGGGATACGAGGCGCTCGAAAAGGACAGAGCCGCGTACGTCATCGATATAAAGACGCCTCTCTCTTTCGCGTCCCTCTCGCCCAAGCGATTCCCTTTCCTACGATCGTGCACGGATTTCACGCGCTCGTCCTCCTTTACTCCCGCATATATCCGAGCCATACTTAAAGCCGCTGGTCTCTTCTTTCCCGCTCGAAACTTGCCAAGCATACGGACGGTTATTCTTCTCGAGCACTAGCTCCCTTTCTCTCTTGTTGCCCCCACTAGCGCAATATTTCTCCCGCCACCCTCGACCGCGGGTGGTAGGAGCGCGCGCTCACCGGTAATACGCAGCGCACGACGGTCCATTTCGTAGTTTCGCGCGGTCCGGTCAACACACGCACGCACTTGCCCGCATATGCGCGCGCGCGCGCTTATCGTCGTACCTAATGTACACAACACGACGCTCCTGCGAAACGTTGTAAAGTATCGTAACGATTAAATTTCGCGATTGGCCTGTACGACAAAGATCGAAACACCGATAACCCAAGTTTAACTTGTCGTCCGATGTGCGCGAGTGCGCGTCCTCTACAAAAGTGACGAAAACTAGTGTGCTCGAGTCAAAAGCGCTTATCTTTCATACACCGGACCGTGTAGCGCAAGACTCGAAACTTCTCTAAACAATATTACCAGCCAGGAACAAAGCGGAGAGGAAGTTACCAGGAGAACGAAAAGATTATTTGTTGATTGTTTTGGCTGCTTCGTCGAGCGATCCTTACCCGTCAGCACGAACCGAGCTCTCGGCTACTCTCCTCCTTTTCTCCCGTGTACCGTAGTACGTACCGTATTATTATTGCCTGCGCTCGCTACACAGCCCGCTCGCCCTCTCTCGGGCTTACCGGCCTCTGCCCGCGTTTGGTGTCTCGGCAACCGTCCGGAGCTACTCAACGCGCACATTCCCGAAGGCACTTGACCACGAAGCTTCGCTGCACTCCGAGAACCGAACGTCCCACGTCCATTCTCATCTGCCCACGACGACAACTACCGGCTTTTTGCCGCCGACTATTTCTCCCAAACTCGCATCATTCAAGGTCTACTTGACCGAGCCAGCTGAGCTCCTGCCGTTCTTCTTCGCCTGCTCGAGGCGTCTCGAAAGACGTCAAAAAGCAGAGGTCTGCCGAGCAGGAAGAAAAAAAGACTCGTGGCCCTCGACACGATCCACGATCAGCCCGCGATCCCACTCTTCCTATCGAGAAAGTCGAGAGAATCAAGCAAACCGTCTCGTGGCGTATATTGCCAACAATCTTTTCTCCCCTCTGTCTCCCACAGCGTCTTTATTTACTACAGTGTGTTTGTGGGATTGCGGCAGTGCCGTGCGGATTAACGCGGGAGATGGCTAACTCACGTTGCGCGGCTTAGGGAAAGGGATTCAAATGTGAAAGTAATCGAACAAGTGAATAGTCTCCGCGGCTAAATCGCTCTCTCCGTTACAAAGGAGAGCCGATCCGGTCTCTGCTGTATGAGCTACACGCACACACACGCACACACCTCTTCACAGATTATTAACGCATGCACCGAAGTCTCGACCATTATTCGAGCGAGTGATATGGCACTGCGGATGAGGTGTAGCAAAGATGTTAAGAAGAGCTCCTACTACGTGTGGTATTTGGGATCGAGGGAGGCCAAGGGTGTGGACGCTATGCCTGGAGCCATAGCCTATCTACTCGAGCGCGAAAGACTCCAAGAACGTTTCAAGGTCACTCTGCAGGTAAGACGGCTCGGAAGAGCCGCCGCCACCGCCGTGCGGCCGTATTTTCGGCAGGGAGACTATTGGGGAGAGCCGGTTTCTCTTTACCGAGCAAAAAAGACGAAACCGCAAGATCGCATCGCAAATAAAATTCACGAATCGAGGAGCTTGTAACTGAGAAGCACACTCGAAAACCTCTTTCTCCTCGAAACGAACGCTTGTTCATTTTCGGTAACAAGCCACAAAAATCCGAATGGTGTAAGCACTCGGCCGATAAAATTTCCCGCGCTCAACCACCCAACGATAATCTTATAAAATTGAGGCAAGCATGGAAATAAAACGACATCGAGACTCGATCTTCTCTCTATGTCGAATAAGCGGCGTCAAATTTAACTACCCGGCAGGATAAATGTAGACGATAAATTAAGCTTTTCACAATCGGCCGTTCGACTTGAATTATCGCGCCCAATTCCATCCCAGCATCGAAATATCCCCCCAAGATAGGCCACCAACCAAAAATATTCATTCGAAATATAGGGTTCGAAAAGGGGGACCCTGAAAAGAAACTAATAAACTCGAACCTTAAACAAATATTAACGGTACAAGTAAGTTTCAAAGGATTTACAAGAGGGGGCGGGGGGGGGGGGGGGGCGTTACTAGTATTAAATCGCATCGGACCATAATTTAACCAACGTCATGTTAAAGCGTTAGGCGTTATTTTTCAGTACATCTTATCTCGTCGCAGTGCGAACAACATAGTTTTTTTGGAACTCCAAATAAGTCGACTTTTGCACCAACGAAACGTAATTTGCGGGAAGCTTTACTTCTCTGCTTCTATTTGAAAAAAGACAGCCGAAGGTCATCGATTGCTGTGTGAAGCTTATGGGGACCGTGCTCTATCAATCTCAACTTGTGAGTACTGGTTTAGACGGTTCAAAAGTGGTAATTTTGACACGGAGGATAAGAAACGTGAAGGAAGGCCACAAATGCTTACAGATGCAACATTGGAAGCATTATTGAACCAAGACTCGTGTCACCATCACGGTGGATCGCTACCGATTACAATTGATACGTTTGAGCCGAGCATTGAAGGATAAACGGCCGGAATGTGAGCAGAGACACGGCACAAAGTGATTTTGCGTCACGACAATGCCCGACAAAATGTTGCAGCACCAGTCAAAAACTACTTGGAAATACTCAAATGGGATATCCTACACTACCGGCCGTATTCTCCAGAAATTGTTCTTTCCGACTACCACTTGTTTCGACGAATTACTCATGGCCTGTCGGAAAAGCACTTTCGTTCTTACGAGGAATGCAAAAAAAGGGTCGATTCTTGGATTGCTTCTAAAGACCAGTCGTTCTTTCAACGCGGAATTCGTATGATGCCGGAAGATCGGAAAAAATAGTGGCTAGCGATGGACAATACTTTGAGTGATCAATTTGTTACCATTTTCGCACAATAAAGCCCAAATTTTTACTAAAAATCTTTTAAAACTTACTTGTACCCCCAATATTTTCTATGGGAGAAGTGCTACCACATTGGCCCGTTCCCTCAATTGCCATTTTGGCGCCAGGTTATGCTGGAAAACCCAACACATAGCCGCTTCATACCCAAACTTCCCAATAACTGAAAAATAGAGCAAAGCTTTGACATTTGTTCAGCGGGCGATGCGTGACCGGTCGTACCGCCATTCTCATCCAGCGGGTTGTTGTGACACCGAGCCGCCCAATGACATTATTAGAAGCCTCCGTCGCAATTGTGTCATTTCATTTGCTAGCCAGAAGAGACATAGCGAGGATCGAGAAAGTTAACTTTACCCCCCCCCCCCCCGCTCTAGTCGGTGCGCCCGATCTTTGTCGCAACGCGTCGTTTTACCCTAGGATGGATTTACCGTCGCGAACTTCGCTCGTTAATGCGCCCGATCGCCCAGATCCTTCGTTCCATCTTATCAGCCATGGGTTCTTGGATGCACAGGTCAGCAGCAAGGGCCTCAAGATCATCCAGACGGTGCATCCCGGGGTATCGACGAAATCGGCGGTGAAGCACTTGGTGCCGGGTCACGCGGTCCTGGCTGCAGTGCAGCGCGAGGACATTGTCGCCGCGACTTTCCTACTTCCCAATCCCGCTACCAACAATCCAGTTCACGTGCACGTCTACAGGTGAGTTATGTTGTTTCTCGACCTTTCCCAGCGCTTACGCGATCGATTCCCACACGTCTTTGGTACAATCGGTGAATATGCTTGCGGTTTTGACCCGATGAATCCGAAATAGGTGCGTGTCCGTCGAAACAGCCGAACTACTTGGCAATCAGCTGAAGGCGCTCTCCGCCCAATCGGACAATCCCGGCAAGCTCTCCACCGGTGACAACCGGGTACGCAGCAATCTCGGAAGCGATGGGCGCAGCACAAGGGAATCCGAGTCCTCGGAAGGCAGTGGTGAGCTGAGACACTTGCCTGCCCAGAACTCCACCATCTACGAATCACTGGCCGCCGAGCTGAGAGCCAAGTTGGGTGGGTATTCGTCGCTCGTACCGTTTTTTTTTTACTTTTCTTTTTCGAATCACCGCAATCACATCGAGAGGAGAGTCTAATCCCTCCTCCCAACACCGTTAGGAAGAGGCAACTCGGCGGACAAGGACGTAGGACCTATTCTCTTGCCGCCGCGCGATTACGACACGGTTCACCGACACCGCGGTAACCTCGCCGGCATAGAATTCAGACGTTGTCTCAATCAGACGATAGTCGGCGGTGGGAGCACCGCGATCGAACGCGGCGGTGCGAGAAGCGCCGCGAGCAGCGGTATCGGCTCCGACAGCGCCGCTACTCCGCCACCTTATCAATCGCACAATTCTCTCGGTCCGAGACCCTCGAGACCATCCAGGGACACGTCGTCCGGTGAGTTTGACACTTTGAATAATGGGCCCGTTAGCGGAAAAACAACGGAAATGGATTACGAATTGCAGTATAGGCAGATAAGAGCTTTGACCCCTTGATTCACGCGTTTCTTCTTTCTATTTGGGATATCAAGTTTTGTAGAATATTTTTCACGGACTTCCAAATGACTAGCTGAAGCAAATGCCGAACCCCCCCCCCCGCCACATCACCCAACCACGGCGAACCAAAAACGATAGCTCTGCTTCATATTGTAGAGAAACAAAAATGACCGTGCAAGCGCAGCAATTGTTAAGACAATGAACTATTGCATTGACACATAAGCCTAGAATACCGCGAAAATAGAATGTGTTTTCAGTGGCCATTTGGAACTTCAGATACATTATTTGTTCAGTGGGGACAATTTTGGATTTTGGGATTTTGGGACCGACGGTGCTTGGACCCCCTGGCAACACTGTGCGCTACCCATTGGATGAATGGATAGCGGGCAGTGAGCGCTCCAAATAAGAGCGCTCGTGTCGAAAAATTCGCTGAAAAAAAGCATTTCAACCAATACCGCATCACCGAGATGTTGCACGTTTTGCAAGCCTGCTCACAATTTCGCCACTAATTACTAACACGTGCGTTCGAAAAACGCTCTGCCGCCCCCCGTCTATCGGCGAGTTTGGGAAGACGATCACGATAACTGGTGAGTCGATCTACGTTCAATTGTGTCTCCCTTGTGTGTCGTGTCGAGCGTGTAAAACTCATCGCATCGTCTTATCCACTTTCGAAATTCACGATCGCGAGTTGAATCGTGAGTAAAAAAATCATAAGAAGAGAATTGGCGAGAGCTGTGCGCCGAGCAAGCGATAGAAGGTCGTCGACCGGATAAGGAATTTGGACACTTTCTACTCGCGCGCGGCCCATCTCTCGTACGCACACTTGTCTTCGAGCCGCCACGGTCAACACGAATCTTTTCCATTCGCATTGCGATGAGAGGTACACACTCGAGGAAAATGCCCCCAGATGGGGAAGGGGGCTACCAATGGCCCGTTAACCCAGATGCCCACGTAAAGTGGCTCGCGTTTGATCGCCCCGAAGAATAATTAGTTGCTCCGTGTCCCTTTGATTTTCTCAAGGTTACTCGATCCATTTGTTGGTCAAGTCAAAAGGAAAACACAAAAACACAATAACGAATACACGTTATTTTACTTCCGCCCATTGATGGAACGAGCTATTTACCCACAGCACTTTATCGGTGCGTTTATAATGTGCTCGAGAACGCGCGCCGTTTGAATCGTACAATGCCCAACGTGTTGCAACGCTCGCTACGGCTGCGCATTATTATTTATGTGCGCGCTGCGCTCCCTCGTCATAGTTTTCACGGCTCGTATTCGCCCCGGCCAGCAGCTCTCTCTCTCTCTCTCTCTCCCCCCCCCCCTCTCTCCACGTTTTATCTTCTACAAACACATGTACCCACATCCACGGGTTGTGACCGGTTCGCCAAGCCAGATGATTATATTATATTTGCTCGGTGTTGTGTATGTACGGGTACTATACGGAAAACTGGGCAAATTTCATCGCACCGCCGGGCCACTGACCCATATATCGATGCTGAGAAATCGGCGATCCATCCACTTGACGCCGAATACTCGTCGAGAACAACACTGAAGAATCAACGAGTCCTGCCAGCCACTCTCTATATACAAGTTCCACTTTTGCCAGACTCTTATGCTCTTAACCACTATCCAACTTCTATGCACTGTACCACTATCATTTTTCGTATGTCCAATATGAAGACAGTAGAAACAAATACTAGTACTATGTATTTACATTGCGAGTACCCTCGTACGGCTTTTGCAGACTTTCTTAAAAACTAACATACGACTAATATTTTGTACACGTAGAAGGGCTTTAACGTGTCTTCACCTGATGAATTACGGCGTTGAACTTCCCCATTAGCTAACCCAAACATGATTATGGCACTGTGAAACTTTTATTCTATTCGGCTCGGCAAGAGCTCGCCGAACGCATCCGAAGTAACCCGAGCGCACTGTGATGTCACAATGTCATACGTACTACTCGTGTAGTAATTGTATTCTGTCGAAAATGGCCGCGACAAAATTATAGTTTGCATACCGCGCAAAGTAGATGGCCAAAAGTTAAACTTACGATGAAGATGTGGGCCCACGAATTTCTGCAGCGTCAAATAGAGAACAGTTACTCAGAAACTCTGTCACTATTAAAATGTCTGTGCTCGACAAACTGCACGAAATTTGCCTTCACAAACCCACTTATACACATTACACCGGAACCTCCATAAATGGAACCTCCGCAGACGCAATCCCGCCCCCCACTATGTGCCGAATATCGATAGGTGTAGCGCATGGTGGGACAAGTTCCAGGCCCTAGCGTGAGGCTCGAAGCATGCTAGACAATAAGAAAGGGCTTTGAGGAGTACTGCAATCAGCTACCCCAGCTATGCAGAGTCCGCTTGAGTGCATGATGCGCAACCTCTGTTTTTGCCAGTGCGAAGCGGAGCTGATCCCGTCGCTGTATCGATTAAAGAGGTTCCACTGTATTGCACGGAAATTACATAATCTTCCGAATTTTAAAGAGTCTTTTTTCATGTTTTCGTATGCAAAATCTCACAGAGTGTCTCACATTTGTTTACACTTCGGCGAAATGACATACACTGAATATCACGCTTGCTTCCAGTGCTTCTTTATAAATGCGTTACCATCTTAAACTACACGCACGCAATTCTGGTAACGCCATCTGTTGGAAAACAGCGAAAACTTATTCAACGTCCTAGTAAAAAAACCTCGCCACGTCCAAGACCGCAGAGTACCCCTCTCGTGCACAGTGTTCCGCGGTCGGAAAGATTTCTCCTGTACTTTTCAACCTAGAACAAAAAAAGCTTCAACGTGTACACAATAAGGTATGGAACGGCGTACGGAAATTAGCAAATCTCTTTTTTTTAAAGTGGTGCAGATTTGAATGAAAACTTTCATTATTGGGCAAATAAACCACATGAATCATTGTTTATGAAAAAAAATCGAAAAATTTCTTGCTCAGTTCCCATGGGAAATGCATTTAAGAAGATGCGTTCAAAATTCCAAGTGAACGGGTCCATTTGGCAGAGTTACGTTTCCGGTCAGTTAAAAACATGGCATCGATAAAAACGTGTTTAAAGTTTCCCAGCTAACCATGTACCGTAAATGTATCCCTCATGTGGAGTGCGCCGTACCGGTACTGTACCACCTCGTACGTGCGTACGGTACTAGTACATGACCGGTATGCCGTACGGTACGCTGTACCGCCAATGTACTAGTACAGTACCGGTACAGTATCGCCACCGTGGAGCCACCGTAGACTGCAGTACGGTGTAATTCCACGGTAGCGATACCTTGGAGGTACGAGTACGCTGGTATCCCGTAGCCGTACATTATCGGTACTGTAGGGTACGGCGTACTCCACATTTGCGGTACGCTGTACTAATGGTACGCTTGGTTAACTGGGTTGAGCTAACATTTAGCGATAGACATTTTCGATTTACCTTTAACCTGCAATGCCAGCACCATACATTTGACTGTCCAAATTAACATGTTTCTTTCTTTTTATTTCTGAAAATTTGAAAATCCTCAAGTGGCTTTACCAGTTAATACATCAGTACCCCACCATATAAATATATCAACAACAATTGCTACTATGTTGGTAAACACGAGATGATATCGGATAGATCCTTTTCAGAGGATTATTGTCGTCAGATAAATAGGTCTAAACTCTCATGCCTAAATTTTCTTGGCCAATAAGCCATGGGATCTACATGACCCACCGTGTTTCTGCGTTGCCTGCTACACCACATACATTTTACCTTCCTCCTCCTTCATTTGGACTGCCTGCAGAGATTCGCGTGTGCCTGTCCTCGCGACCCATTCGACCTTTTCCTCTTATGCTGAGAGCGATTGCGCACTGCGAATAATTACTTCGAACGATTCTTAAATATTCGAGTAGTCAATTTAAAAGATATTCTTTTTTTTAAGAAACGTAATAATGTAAAGTTATTTTTAATGTTGTGCTGTGGTCCAAACGAGCCTACCGGTTACAGCGGCAAAAGTAACAAAAAAAAGCAACTAATCTTGACCACTTTTGCTATTCGCACTGGTCGTTGCTTCGTCGCTCTTGCATCAGATGCGATATCGATTATCTCTTTTGCACCGTGTACGCAAAATTCTTTTGCCGTTAGCCAAAGTATTTTGCAACGCGTGTTCGCGCGGTGTAGTACGCGAGGCGGAAAGAGCGGAAAGAACCGGGAGAAAGATGGAAATGAAAGGAATGGAGAAGGTCCCGCGCGCGCGGTTTGTGTACGTGTGGATGTGTGGGGGGGGGGGTACGCGCGCGCGTGCGTGCGAGTTGGGCGCACCTGCTATGGCGGAACGAAAGCACCGTTAGATGGCGACGTCATCGGCATGGTACCAGCGATGGCAGGTAGTGCGCTGCGCACTCGCGTGCAAAGGAAAAGAGAGAGAGAGATTGCGAGAGGTTCGCCTTCTCCCATGCGCTTCACTTGCCTACTTAACCTCGCATACGCGAACGTTCCCCTGGCATACTTTGAATCCTTGTTCCCACACACACGTATATAGCATTTTTGGGCTCAAGATACTCAACGGAGGCCCCGCTCGATTCGGGAAAATTACACCTGTATTCTTCGATGTTCCTTGAGGAATCCTTATTCCTTATTCGTTGTTCCGAACAAAGAACAAGGATGCCTTTTTTCTTAAAGAACGACTACGAATACGGGTGTTATAGGCGAACATCGCGAAGACGCCTTCAGGACGGTAGCTTTCCTCTCAAATGACTCGAAACAAGATGCGTGAGTATAAAAGTCGTTATCGATGGCTTCGATCAATGATTTACGATCGAGGCGACCATCGTCCGGTGATGACGATGACATAGAGAATTTTCTTTGTTCGAAATAAACGTTATCGCGTCTATACTAATATCGTAAATACTTGTGCCAACGAGTATACCGTTACAATGATACCAAGTATCTCTTGAGATAAAAATACATCGAGTACAACTAGGTAGTTGAAAAAAGGTCGATTTTTCCCCCTAAGATTGTGCATTTGTAATAGCCGAAATAATTACAAAGGGGGGTTAAAAAAATCCTAGGTAATTATTAATCGTTTTTATACCACGTAATTTCAAATCGTAGACGCTTACGCGAAACGCGGCTCGATCGGCGCTAGCAGTTGAGACGTCAAGATGTTAAAGGCTGTAGAATTATAGGTTATGCGGCTTATGCGTTAGTCTAAATGTGACACTTGGTAAGATTTTGCACACGAAAAGATTCTCAAAACTTTTTCAAAGTCGAAATCTGCTGCAATGTTCGTGCAATGATGTGTGGAAGCGGGTTTGTGAAGGCAAATTCACGTAATTTGCCGAGCACAGACATTTTCATGGCGACAAAGTTTCTGAGCGACGATTCTCGACTTGCACCGCAGAAATTTGCAGGCCCAATGAGCTTTATTGTAAGTTCAACTACTTTTGACGAACTACTTCTCGCGGTATGCATACAGAGAGGAACGAAACAAGTCTTATATAACTTTATCGTTGCCGGTTTTGACAGAATATTATAACAACGCGAGTAGTTTAACATTGTGACGCCGCAGCGCGCTCGGATAACTTCGGATGTGCTCGGTGCGTTCCTGTTGAGCTGAAAAGAATCAAAATTCAGTGTTATAATTTTGTTAATTGTGTAAATAAAAACCGTACATAATTTTTACGATGAAAACAAAATTCATTAAATAACCCAATTAAAGAATCATAACCTCGCGTAATTCCGAAGAACTCGGCGAGTTTACAAACGACAGATTCATAACTAAAAATGGAATATCGTAGCATCGACCAAGGTGGCCGCAACTTGACGCGCAAAATTATACGAAGAGCGTAATTTCGGCATTGGAATCACACTCGACATAGGATGATGTGCCGCCTTGATAAAAAACGAGTTGAATACACGAGCGGCGGAACTTCCGCATTCTCGGCCCATAGCCGGAGGCCTCCTCGAATCTTCGATGCCCTCGACCCAAAGCCCCCCGCCTCCCCCCCCCCCGGGCTCACTCTTTCTAGCTATATCTCGTAAAATTTCTTTGAGAGCTTCTCGAAATATTTGCCAGGAAACCTCGTGGCCTCGTTGATCGCGAAAGAGTGCGACCGAGCGCAGCGCCCTCGGACGTCCGCTCTTTGTACGAATTCTGCTTAACTGTAAATACGGTACAATCGTCGCAATACACGAGTCGAATGGAGAACAATGATGGAAGAATTTTTAATGAAACGCGAGTCTAAAACTGCACCGATTAAAATCGGAGGCGAGAAAATGAGGGAGCGGAAAACGATGTGACTGACGTAATTCTCGTATAAATAGGATAGGCTTGCCATTACGTCTTCACGAACGTCGGTAACTATCCGGACGACCTTCGGCACGCTTTAATGTCACGTTCGTTTCTAAATGTCAATTATTTTATAGCCCGATAAAAAGTTGCACTTTTATTCGTTCCTTCAATGTGTGTATCGCCAGCTGGAAATTGTTTGACAAAATTGGTTATTAAAAAAGACGAGGATTGGGGCGTCACCACGGAGGAGAGAGAGTACCTGGGTGACTCGAGCAACATGACGCTACCTCGAGTCTCGAGAAGTCCGGATCTCCACCCCTCTCAGCAGCAGCTCACGAGGGCTCTATCGCCGTCGAACAGCAGTAACCAGAGGACGCGGAGCAGAGCCCCGGAGTTCCGCCAGCGGTCACCCAGTCCCCAGTACCAGCCACGTTTCGCACCTGCTGAGGTTACGACACCCAGGGAGAGATTTCAGGACGCCAAGGAAATGTTCAAGGCCATGGAACGGGAGAACACCGCCCGACCTGTGCTCGTCAACAGCCGATCCAGGGAGATTGACGACCATCATGGCGGTGCTAATAGGTTTGTACCTTTATACATAAGAAAGAAAAAAAACGTAATAAGTGAGGGAAAAAATCATATTGGCGACGACGAGTCATACTTGGAATAAAATCAATATTCCAGAAAACAAAAAGAACTTGTTCGTACGTTATCTTAACCTTTGGGGAAATACCCATCGCGCTATCTGACAACATCGTCACTCAAACGTACCACTTAGGTTATTAAACAAAACCGTCTAACGTTTTTTTATAATTGTGGTTTTATGATTATTCAAGAGAATAGCAAAGGGATTTTATTTTTTTTCAAATAATTCCAAAGGCGATTATTAAATGTTTTTATACTACGAAAATTCAAAACGAAACTCCGCGCGATTGGCGCTTGCGTTTGCGATGTCACGATGATAGGCTATCGAATTGTAAGTTATACGGCTTATGGGTCAGTGGTGCCAATACAGTTGAGACTTGGTGAGATTTTGCATACTTATGAGAACATAAAAAAAAGTCGAAAGCTAATGTAATATTCGTCCAATGATATGTGAAAGTGCGTTTGTCAAGGCAAATTCGAGTACTTTGCTGAGCACAGACATTTTTATGGTGTCAGAGTTTCTGAGCATCGATTCTCGATTTAACGCTGCATAAATTTGTACGTCGAAAGCTTTTCATTGTAAGTTTAACGTTTGACCAACCAAAAAACAAGTCCTATATAACTTTATCGTTGCGATTTTTTACGAAATACTAGTACTAAACGAGTCGTTCGTATAACATTGTGACGTCACCACGAGCTCGTTTAACTTCGGATGCTCTCGGCGCCTTCTGGCCGAGCCGAATTGAATAACATTTTCAGTACTATATGTTGTGCATAAAAAAAATACTTTTTTTTTTTATAAAAACCACACATGATCTTTACGGTGAGAAAAACATAATTTAATGACCTCGTTACTTTTTGAAGACGATTTTGTTGTTGTTGCTGTTTTGTTGGCGTATCCCCGAATCGAGCCGTTCTCTTTTTTCCCTTGTACCCAGGTTAGAATTGTCAAGGCAGACGAGCAGGTCATCGGCGCCCTCTCACGAGCGTCTCATCCGACGAAGTAATTCCGAGTCGGTCGATTGGGAAAAAGAGCTGAACTACGCCAGGGCCCGAGCGGCACCGCGCAGCCATCATTATCCGGTCGAGCGCGTCCCGGAACCGGAAGTTGTCTCGCGGCCGCGACCGCGAAGCTTCTACGAGAGTTCTTCACCGGCAGGCGCTCGAGACCACAGGGAACTCAGAAACGAGTATCAAGATCACAGAGATCCTAGAGCCGAGATAAAATTATTGGACGGCACGCACAAACCGGAGAAATCGTTCGATATCAAGGGCCTTTTTTCGCAGCAGGCACGAGACTCCTGGGAGAGACAATATTCTCGGGAAAAGCAACGCGCGAACAGAGGCCTTGCTTATCATCAAGACGTGCACGAGAGATATCTCGATCGTGATCGAGGCGCGGGATCGACGATGGATTTAGTACCGACAACCGGTAGATATCGACACAGTTACGCCGAGCCCCCCAGACTCGGAATCGCGGCTCTCGATCCTTACTGATATCTTATTCCGTCCGATTCTACATTCGCCTTATATTCTTATCAGAGTTCTACCTTCATCAGCCAATTTTCGACTTTGGTGCATTTTTCTTCCTGTCCGTTATATTGCTAATAACTGATGGAACTGGCATTATTACTATGGTAATGGGTAATGTGACATACAAGAGGATTCATTACTTCAGTGTATCATTGTTTATTGTAGAAACGGTCATATATTTGGATACGCGATTATGAAAAATGTATAGACACACACACGCGCGCGCGCGCGCGCGCGCACACACACACACACGCACACACACACGCACACACACACACACACACACATTACTCAAAAAGATTGAAGGATCCTAAAATTTTCGGTGCTTCTCAAAAGGCTGAAACTCAGTGAAAAAAAAAGCATTTTGTAGCTTGAAGATCCCTGTTTTTGAAGCCGAGATTTTTTTCCTTTTGGCCGTTACTGAGAAAACATAACAGCGAAAGAAAATATTCCAAAATTTTGTTTCAACTTTTAGCAAGATCACGGGCGTGGATACATTTTTTTTACTAATTTTTCTTTCCGAAACCTTTAGATTGATGTTTTCGCTTTAATTTGATCGGTTGCAGAGTCGTTTATGATGATTTATTGCCGAATTATCAGCTGTTCATCGAAGTCAAAAGTGACACTTTTGACTTCGACGACTGAAATACTCATGAAATAACGATCGTACAGAACATGGAAGGGCGGTTTTAAAAACTTCAAACTATTTTCCATAAGAAGCTTATTTTTTATTTTTATTTTTACAATTTTATGTTTTTTTGTAACTTCCAGTTGGACAGGGTCCTTTCCCTTATTACCATTCCCCACCATATTCCACTTCACATCCCCACAATATTGATGTATTTATTTATTGTGTCAAGCAAACTCGACAAAACGATTTTCAATTCATGGGTATTCAATCATCAAAGTCAAGAGTCATTTTTGCATTCACAGCTGGTAACCCTGCGACAAATTCATCGTACAAAGCCCTCCAATCGATCAAATTGAAGAGACAGGATCATTGAAAAGGTTTCGGGAAGAAAAAGTGGTTTAAAAAATGTATTCACGTTCACGATCTTGCGGAAAGTTGGGAGACAATTTTGGAAATATTTCTTTCGCTGTTCTTCTTGTGATTTTTCAGTAGCAGCTCAAAGAAAAAAAAATTAAAAAGTTAAAAAACCGTAAACGAGAAACTCTAAGCTTCATAATGCTTTTGTTGTTCGTTGTTCTGACCATTTTCCGTCTTCCACCGAGTAGCAGCTCATTGAATACCACCGAAAACTTGAGGAACATTTTTCGCTCCTTAAATTTTTTCATCGCGTCCGTATACAGAGTGTTCCGGAACTGAATGCGATCCCTGAAATGGCACGTTGGGGGTGAAAATCCGAGTCGATTGATATAAGCATGTGTGGGTCTCAGATCAACGCCTGAATTATTATTAATGTTTAAAGGCGAGCCCGATGAGCCGGCGTATATCGGTGAGGAATACGCGTGTGTAGTGGTGCCTGACGGGTGCACCGCATGTACAGGCACCACTATACCTGTACGCATTCAGTTCTGGGACACCCTGTATATATACTGCGTTCATCGAGAGAACGACAGCGCCACGCAGCTATGAACGGCTTGGGATCAGGTGGGGGTGGTGGGGCTTGCTGCTCAGTACCGTATTGGCCCGGCACCAACGTGGCAATGTAGAGTGGGTAAAGAGGCGGGCGCATTAGGGGGGATCTGACCGTACCGGACGACTTTAGGTTCGGAAGCGTGTCATTAACGCAGTGTAATATACAGGGTGGGGAAAAAGTATGGAACCCCTGGGTTGGTTGAAAAAATAAATATTCAAGGCCAGGTCTTAGGTAATTTTCAACGAGGAATCCAATGGTGACCTTCAATTTGACCTTGAACCTCATCTTCAAGGTCATTTTAAGGTCAACTTTATTTATAAATGGGAACGTCTATTTTTTACATCGGCAATCGAAAGAGCGGGAAATTTTACGTTTAAATATGTACGCAGGTCATTGATCGGGTGTGGCCTTGAAGGTCAGCTGAAGGTCATTTAAACTTAAGAAAGGTCTGGGTTAGGTCCAATATTTTCTCAGGTCAAGGATCATTCTTGGAGCAATTTTCAACGAGGAATCCAATGGTGACCTTCAATTTGACCTTGAACCTCATCTTCAAGGGGAAACCGATACGTTAAAAAATATTGATACATTTGATCTCCACAATGACCTTTTTGATTACCCATAAACCCCAAACCCTAAACCCGCAATCCCCAAACCCACAAAGCTGAAACCCAACAAACCCCGATATTCTACTCGTATGCCAAGTTTTATTTAATGCGGTGGGTTTCACTTGGGTAGGTGTACTTGTTAGTAATTTTTCATAAATCAACCGTTAAAGCAGCAACTATTTCAATAAAACAAGTTTTTTATTTCATAAAACGAATTTGTCAATCGACAGGCAATTCGTTTAATATACTAAAAAAATTAATTACGATTGAACCAATTTTCGGCCAGAGAAAAGTTCAATCACATTTTTTTAATGTGTCTGCTACGGCGAACGCTTCGCTTATTGTCCCGTTAACCCAACCCAGACCTTTGTTAAGTTCAAATGACCTTCAGCTAACCTTCAAGGTCACATCGGACGAATTACCTGAATACATATTTAAACGTAAAATTTCCCGTTCTTTCGATTGCCGATGTCAAAAATAGGGGTTCCCATTTAAAAAAATACAAAGTTGACCTTGAAATAATCTTGAACATGAGGTTCAAGGTCAATTGAAGTTCACCTAAGACCTGACTTTCGATATTTTTTTTAACCAACCCTCCGAAATTTCCACGGGTTTCCATACTCTTTTCCCACCCTGTATACACACACACACACACACACACACACACACACACACACACACACACACACACACACACACACACACACACACACACACACACACTAGGGAGGCACAATTTCGAGCTCTATTTGTTTCCCATTTTTCTCACCGTCCAATTATCTTCTTTGAAACAAAAAAAAAATTGTCGCCGAAGCTGCGAGCGAGTGCATACGAAATTTACTTTTGTCAGAAATTCTGAATCCCGAGAACCTTGAGCGATCACTTAATATTCATTAGCCGGCTAGAGTTTCTGCGAGGTTAATTTTTAAATTGTTAAGCGTAAAATTCATGGGTGAGAAATGGAAGAAAAAAAATCGATTTTTTAATGCAAATTTGAATTATTGGAAAACTTGAGTACTTTTTTGGAGCCATGTTTTTTTTTCATTAAAAAAACATAATTGGTTGGCAAGAAGAAGGGGAAATCAGAGCTCAAATTGTGCCACCCTAATACACATACAGAATTATATACAATCAACTTGTATATACATATATAGCACTATATAAAAATAATTACTTGCGAAAAATATATATATTTATGCACAAACCGGTGACATGGCGTGTTTTTTCCTCCAGTAGTAAAGTCGACAATATAGTCATGCAGAGAGATGTATGTATATGAATTATCGAAACATTTTTATGTTCAAATTTATATGAATGTGTCATGCGATATATTGAACTTTCTACAAATATATATTTTTATACTGGAGTAATGAGTGACGGTACCTTAAAACAATTACTGAAGTAATCCGTAAGTCTCAATATGCTTCACCGCAAATGTTTTTGAACCTCTGCACGTGTTCAATGTTCAATTGTTTGTTTGTTTTTTTCGGCGATAGACTGCGCATTTTTATATCACTATTATCGCAATCCCGATCGTAGATACTCGAAACCAGAAAAGAACCTTCTTTGTTACTATGAAGCTCGAAGAACTTGTGACAGCAGTGAAAATTGCAGAACCCTCTCAACGACGAAGATTATTGTTTTTCTTTTATTTTCGTATTAACAATACTTTCTCAGTCTGTACAGATATCACATTGTTAATCGTATAAGGCGAGTCGTGAAAAAGAAAGGGGCTACAGACGTATTTGCCATTGCCACTGAGGTGTATTAATTCTCACAGAAATATTCTTGCCCGGTTGGATCGAATTAACGTGTACGCGGGAAGCCGGAAATGACGAGGAGATCGGCCAGTATCGAGCTCATTTTTTTTGACGACAGAAAAAGCCGCGTTTCCTGCCAATTGGCTCCGCAGACATTATTGCCATACTCGTATATCCGCAATATAGCGAAAAATAATGACGAATGTTCAGGTTACACGCAGGGAAACGGGCCGGCGGAATCTTATCTTTTTTTTTTCCTTCTTAGTCCAGGAGGATTAAAGCCAATACTCAACGCTCTGGTAGATTTACAAAATGTAGAATCCGTCTATTTCTTTTTTCTTCTTCTTAGATCATCTTTACAACGAGTACGATCTGCATTATTATATACAACACAGAAATATAGCTGTCCGGTTTGAGTGTGTTAGCCAAGCGTTGGCCCTTCCTCTTTTCTCTTTTTTTCTTGACCTTGCCGAGAGCGCACCATTGTTTTTTTTCCCGTTCTGTATAAAATTATCGTTACCGGTAGACGCGTTCTAAGATGTGTCGATATGGCTTTACGAAACGCGTGTATTTTTTACTGCATGTGTGTGTCCCAAAACGGAAATTACATGGAGGGAAAGAGGAAAGGAGGGTAATCGTATAATATTCTTAATATATCATGTATGAATTATTTGTACACATTGTGGAATTACATTCATTAATTACGCCTACTTAAACGAATATACAAAAAGAAAAAGAAACAAGTGTCAATTGAGTTTCGCGCGCGCGCGCGCGCGCACGCGTATGTGCCTATGTGTGTGCACGCGCCCGTTCTCACTTATTTTATACACTATATCTTAATAATGTACAATATTAGATTCGGTACTTTGATGAATCCCCGTATCCCCTGTGAAATGCATCCGGGACGTTCGTAAAAATACACTAAAAAAATGCAGTTCGATGTGCGTGATTCTTGGCCGCGATCGGAATAATTTCTATTCTTTTTTTCACCCACCCACTCGCGAAATTTCAATATACGTTTTATTTTAGAAAATAATGTTTTTTTTTTAATTGGACGAGGTAAAACGAGTCGGCTTGAAAAAAAGAACTGCCAAACGACGGTGTCGAGATTCGTGTGTGTATTTACGAGAGGGTTCGCAAGTGAAAAAAGATAACCGAATACGCGACAAACGCAAGTATATACATATACGCACTTTTTATATACATAAATATACACAAAAACACACACACGTACGAGCACCTCGTCCCTTTCTTTCCGCCGTCGAGCCATAGAGCTGTCAATGTTAAAAATGAAAAAAAGAAAGAAAAAAAACATGATCACGTTCTTCACTGCTCGAATGGAGTCTCTGTGGGCTACGAAGATTCCGTCTCCTGCAAACGTTCGACGCGATAACGATTGTACTGTCTATAGGGCGTACGCGTCTGATCGTTGTCCGTCAATATTCTCGTTCTATGCGCAATAAGATTTTCGTAACGTCCCATCAGCCAGTCCTGATAGGATCGATGTTGCGCCTCGGTCACGTTCCTCGAGGCCCATTTTCCGAGCCAGGCGTGCAATTTCGCGCTCAGGCGACTCGTCACCGTCGCGTGGCACTGCGCGCGCGACCATAGCACGAAAACAAAACACACATTATTACATTATTGTATAATGTTTGTAAATAATATGTGAATAATATTCGATTCTGACGGAGAAAAAAAACATGTCGAAACGAACCGCTTTGGCCCGAGTGAAGGAGTTTTGCTTGTAGAGAAAAGCTTCCTTGCTCGCGATGTAGAGCATGTGGTAGCTGTTTGGGTTGAAGGTACACTGGGTCTCGTCGGAAGCGATAACCTCCGAGCCCTCGCTCACCTCGACGATTCTCAATGACTGAGGCCTGCTCGGTAAAGCCGCTACGCTATCCGCCTCCTCCCGCTTCACCGCGCCCCTCGAGCTGCACTCAACCAAAAAGTCAATGAAATTCTTCGACTTTTTTTTTTGTTTTTCCTACCGAGTAGCGATAAAAAAAGAGATGGAACGTACTCTGGACTTTTTTCGGCACTCGGCAAATTCGTTTTTGTCATCCGTGCGGCCCGCTTTCTCCACTGGCGCACGTTTCTGTACAAGAATACGGGCTTCCGGCCCGCCAGGATTCTCCCTAACGAGCTCCAGCCGTTCCCCTCAATCTACAACAATCGTACACCCATTTTCACTACGACGCTCAAAAGCCTTTTGCTCTTTTTCAAACCTCTTTCCTAAAGAATTCGAGACAAAAAAAGACGAACATACAACAAGAAAAAAGGCTGCCAAGCGCGTCGCTATTTTCGCACTAAATACTACGTCAATTGACAAATGAAAGAGGCGGGAAAAAGAAAGACGATCAGCACTGTCGAGCACAATTATCGTTGCTGTCTCTGCGACTTGAATGTCCAGCTCTACGAATCGAAGCTCAACTTCATGCATTCTCAATACACACACACGCACGCACGCACGCACACACACACACACACAGTCAAAACCGGTCATAACGACATCCCTTAAGATGACGTATCAGATATAACGACGAAATCTGGAGTACAACACTGTACATACATCGCTTACGACTATCGGCTATAACGTCGGTACTGCATGGTCTCTTCGATGTCATTATAATCGATGTTCACTGTGTGTTTGATGTATTATATTGTCGCGTATCGTGAAAAATGTTTTATCGTAATATTTATACATGAGAATATATATATAATGATATATATATATATATATATATATATATATATATATATATATATATATCCATATATATCGATAATTCATATGTTCAACAAATCGAATTCGAATTAGGTAATTGAATCGAATTATGAATTATTTGATGTTCAAATTGATGTTTAACAAAGCGAATTCGAATAATAAACAATCGAAAGGAAGCTGTAATACATATTTGAAATAATTCAAAATCGAAAAATTGTGAAAAAATATGTTTTATGCACATTGACTTGTTCAGCAAACCGCCAGGGGGCTCTGACAAGAGTCGGAATTTAAAGTTCACCAAGAAAAATAGATTTAAAAAAAATAATTTTACATTTCCGAATGAAAATACTGAACGTAAAAATTCGATAAAAAACGAATACCCGATCGGTCAATTTCTGAATAAATGCCGAAAGTGACGATACCTGCGGGGAAAATTCATATTTTCATCGAGACTCCCTAGAAACTTTTGCAATTAGACCCGCCCAGAGCGATTGTGCACTTTAGATAGAAAAAAAAACCGAGCACTTGAAGAGAAAAAAATGTATATAGATAACGTATCGGTGTACAAGTAAATGGCGATTGGGTGCGAGTGTGGTATGGTAATGCACCTACTTGATTATTTAGTATGAGCCCCGTGCGCGCTTCTTTATTATTCTCGCTGGTTCGATCCGTGACCGTAGCGAGCGCGAGCGCCATGGGAAAATAATATTCCGAATCGATTCGAAATAACAAATCCAAAAAAAATTATTGTCCAACGCGATTGCCATTGAAAATAATTGAAAAAATAGTTGCGTGGAACTCGGCGATGTTATTCGAGATGAAAAAATGAACCCGTGTCGATTAGTTAACGTGAACATGAGGGGAGAGGGGGAGGGGCCGGGAGAAAAAACATTTTTATACTCCGAAAATAGAGAAAAAAAGGGTCAAGGGAACAACTGCACCGAATTGCAGGCGTGCCGTGTTGAAGAAGAGAAACTTTGAAGGATCGCACGCGTATAAAAAAAATCCTCGACGAAGATATAGAGAACGGAAAACGAAACGAAAAAAACTCAAGCCCAATAAAAAAATTAGAGTCGCTCCCTTGGGTTCGAAAATAAAAAGAGGCATTGCGGAATAACCGAATTTAAAACGTAAAAAAATTGTGTCACCCCCTCGGGGAGGAGGGGGCCGGGCCTTCCAAAAACGAACCGCTTCGCGAGAAAACAACAAAAATACAGACTAAAAACAACAACCGAGAAAAACAAGAGAAAGAAAAAGAGCGAGCATGAAAAAAAAAGCATTAAATTTCGTGGTACAAAAATTATGTTAGACGATAGTTTTTTTTTTTCAAAAGCATCGTTCATGTATTTCAATATCTCTTTTCTATACAATATTATCATTTTTTTTAATATCA